>CAUYSK010000181.1:0-70496 GCA_963575035.1 Avahi laniger | reverse complement strand
ATGTGCCCTCCAAAATCCATGTGCTGGAACTTAACCTCCAAGGAGATGGTATTAAGAGGTGGAGCCTTTAGGGGAGTACCCTCATGAATGGATTGGTGCTCTTCTAACAGAGTTTGAAGGGAGAGCCCTAGTCTCTTTTTGCCTCTTCCACCATGAGAGGATACAGCAAGAGGCACCATCTTTGAAGCTGAGACATCAGCCCTCACCAGGCACTGAATCTGCCGGTGCCTCCTTGGACTTCCCAGCCTCCAGAACTGCGAGAAAATAAATATCATTTTTTTATAAATTACCCAGTCTAAGGTATTTTGTTATAGCACCAGGAATGGACTTAGACTGTGAGCTATGTAAGTCCTCAATGGGGAAGGAAACTAGAAATGTTTTTATAGCCCCAATCCCTTAATATGGGAGCACAAGGCAAGAAAAAAGGGCTTCCCCACGGGAATGCTCATCCTCTAATTTGTCTTCAGCAGCGAAAACAAAATGCAAGTTAATATTTCAGTGCTTAATTTTGTCTAAAGTGTAAGCTTTTCTAGTATAAAGCCTTTGAAAAAGAATATATTTCTCTTACCTAACGTTTAGTTAGTTATTAGTGGATTTTCAATAAATATTAATTATGAACTCCTGCATGAACAGATGGAAGATGACTTTTCCATTTTATTTCCCTGCACAGAAACTTTTAAATGACTTCCTTGAATTTGTAAATTAAGTTTTCTTATCCTAGAATCCAATGCTCTAGTCCTAACAAAACTTTCCACATTATCTTCTACGCTTTTCCAATAGAACCTGTCCATCTCTGTCCGAGGGCTCTCGTGGAAATTAGCTGTGACAGGCTTATTTTCATTTTCTGATTGTTCAGATTATATTATTTTTCTTGTTATTTCAGTCCTACCTGTTCTTTAATATCCCTTTCAAACTACACATTATTTTTTTTCTCATAAATTCCTAATGAAGCAAGCCAAAGTTTTCTTTTCTCCCCTGACTACTATAACATATACTGTACTACTCAATTGTTACTTTCCAAATATTTCCTTGTGTAGCTGTGGAATTTTTCTGTTGTAATTATCTTTCCTCTTGAGGATGAGAAACACATCTACATTTTCCCTGCTTGCTATCGTGCCTCGCAGAGCACTGAGTGGATAATAGCTGCTCAGTACATCTTGCCTGACTGTGTTAAATAAACAACAGCCTGGTGTGCTGTCATTTCCTGCCTGCGCTCTGCAGTTAAATGGCTGGCTAAAGATCCTTCGTGGCAATTTGTGTTTCTGAGTCAAGCCACACTGTAATCAAACATCCTCCAAACTAAGTCAAAAGTTAAACTCCTACCACTCTCTTCCTCTTATCTTTCATGAAAATTAGTAAATAATTCCATCTTAATTTATTTTTACACTTTACATGATACCATCTTCTTGGTTTAGCTTCAAAATATGGTTATGTCTTAAGGTGTAGGTGGGAGCATAAATTTTTATATTTTTTGGAGCACAACGTAGCAATGACACCACAAGCCCAAAAATGTATAAAATCTTGGTTAGTAAGTTCTGGTTTCTTATCCTGAGGAAATAGTCAAAAATATGTGCAAGGATTTAGCTAAGGATGTTATGGTATTATTTATAAGAATGAAAAGTGAAAAATCAGTTCTATGTCAAGAAATAAGGATGGATAAAATAAAATTCTGATGCATGTATTATGTGTAATTTATGTGTATTATTATGATGCATGTGTTATGTGTAAACACTTGTAGTTACTAAAAATAATGTAAAATAATTTATCTATATGTGATAAGTTATAGTAAAAGTGGATGATGAAAAAATTAAAAATTGATTAAAATATGAAATATGTAAACATAAATTAACAAGTAAAATAGAGGGAATTATAAAACATATACATAGAGGTGATTCTGGTGTTTGATCACCAGGTAAGTAGAGTGATATGTACTTTTCTTTCTTTCAGTTACTATTATCCTATATTTATTTTGGTTAGCTTGGGTTGCTTTGGAAACGAGTAAAAATAGAAATTGTTTTAAATTTAAAACATAGGTATTAAAGTATGTAGTTGTCTAGACAATTTGAAAATGATCTATACATGCAATACATTTCATAATGCTTGTGAATACCCAGTTAACTCTGGTGGTGGGGGTATAAGATGAGGCCAAGATCCTTTTGTAGTAAATGGACTCTCCGTCATAAGAAAGGATAAAGTCACCAAGGTTTGAAAAATATTCTTTACCTGGGTACACTGGGGAAAATCCATCCTTTTCTAGAAGCAAATGGACTCTGTGCACAGTAATCTGCTAAAGCAGTCTGCACAGCTTTATCTGCCTCCTCCAAACGGTATGCATGCTAATTTGTCATGAGAATTCCATTCTCGCAAGGTCAAAGAGTTAATGATAGAGGCATGGTTTGTAGGCACTTCTTTCTTTTTACAAACAGTGATAAACTCTCATAGTTTGCTTATTATAAATAAGTTTAAAATAACATTGAAAAATAAATATTTTAACAAAGAAAATTAAGGCATTAAGAGGAAAAGATTGGATAACGTGTTTATGGAAGAAGCCTGTAGATTTTATAACAATAATAGTTATCATTTTCATAGTACTTTTTGTCCTGGCATTATGAGAACTTTTTAAACAATAATTAATTAAGATTTTTGAGTGTATTTAATGAATTGCCTATTGTTACTCTTTTCTTTAGGGCCTAGGCCATTCATTCATTCATTCATGTCACATGTACAGCCATACCTCAGAGGTCCTGTGGCTTTGGTTACAGACCATCGTGATAAAGTAAATATAGCAATGAAGAGAGTCACACAGATTTTTTGATTTCTCACTGCATATAGAAGTTACATTTACATTATACTGTCATCTATTAAGTGTGCAATAGTACTATGTCTAATAAAAACCATTGAACATACCTTAATTTAAAAATACTTTATTTCTAAAATCTGCCAATGATCATCTGAGCCTTCAGCAAGTTGTAATCTTTTGGCTGGTGGAAAGTCTTTCCTTGATGTTGTTGGCTGATGACTGACTAGTGTTGTGATTACCAAAGGCTGGGGTGGTTGTGGAAATTTTTTATTAATAAAATAAGACAATGAAGTTTGCCATATTGATTGACTCTTCCTTTCCCAAAAGATCTCTCTGTAGCATGTGATGCTATTTGCTAGCCTTTTACCCCTTGTAGAATTTCTTTCAAAATTAGAGTCAATACTCTGAAATCTTGATTCTATATCAACTAAGTTTATGGAATATAGTAAGTGATTTGCTGTCATTTCAACAATGTTCACAGCATCTTCACCAGAAGATTTCATCTCATGAAACCATGTTTTTTGCTCATTCATATGAAGCAACTCCTCATCCATTCAAGATTGAGTATGAGATTGCAGCAATTCAGTCACATCTTCAGGCTCCACTTCTATTTCTATTAATATTCATAGTTCTCTTGCTATCTTCACTATATCTGCAGTTACTTCCTCTACTGAAGTTTTGAACCACTGAAATTCATGCACGTGGGTTGGAATAACTTCTTACAAATTCTTATAAATGTTGATATTTTGACCCCCTCCTCCCATGAATCACAAACGTTCTTAATGGTATTTAGAATTGTGAACCCTTTTCAGAAGCTTTTCAATTTACTATGTGCAGATACATCAAAGGAATCACTATGACAGCTTTAACCTTACAGAATGTATTTCTTAACCAATAAGGCTTGAAAGTCAAAATTATTCCTTGATCCTTAGGCTGCAGAATGGGTGTTGTCTTAGAAGACATGAAAAAAACAACATGAATCTCCTCGTGCATCTTCAGCAGAGATCTTGAGTGACTAGGTACATTGCCCATGAGCAGTAATATTTTGAAATGAATATTTATGAGAAGTTCTCAACAGTGGCCTTAAAAATTAAAATATTAAATAAACTATGCTCTAAACAAATGTGCTGTCATCTAGGCTTTTTTATTTTTATTCACAGAACATAGACAGAGTAGATTTAGCATAATGCTTAAAGAAAGGCCCTAGGATTTTCAGAATGGTAGGTGAGCTTTGGCTTCAATTTAAAGTCACCAGTTGCATTAGCCCCTAAGAGAGTCAGCCTGTCCTTTGAAGTTTTGAAGCCAGACATTAATTTCTCCTCTCTAGCTCTGAAAGTTCTAGAAGGCATCTTCTTCAATATAAGGCTGTTTTGTCTACATTGAAAATCTGTTATTTAGTGTGGCCACTTTCATCGATTATCTTAGCTAAACTTTCTGGGTAACTTGCTGAAGCTTCTCCATCAGCAGTTGCTGCTCCTCCTTGCACTTTTATGTCATGGCTTCTTTCCTTAATCCTCATGAACTAACTTCTGTTAGTTTCCAACTTTTCTTCTGCAGCTTCTTCACCTCTCTTAGTCTTCATGGAATTGAAGAGAATTAGGGTTTTACTCTGAATTAGGTTTTTGCTTAAGGGAGTGTTATGTCTGGTCAGATCTTAGATCCAGACCCCCTAAAACTTTCTTCATAACAGCAATAAGGCTTTTTTGCTTTCTTATCATTTGTGTGTTCACTAGAGTAGCACTTTTGATTTCCTTCAAGAATTTTTCCTTTGCATTCACAGTTTGGCTGTTTGGTGCAAGAGTCCTAGCTTTGGACCTGTCTTGGCTTTCGATATGCCTTCTTCGCTGAGCTTTATCATTTCCAGGTTTTGATTTAAAATGAGATATGTGAAACTCTTCCTTAACTTGAACTCTTAGAGGCTACCGTAGGGTTATGAATTGGCCTAATTTAAATATTGTTGTTTCTCAGAGAATAGAGAGGCCCAAGGAGAAGGAGACAGATGGTGAAATGGCCGGTTGATGGAACAATCACAGCATACACAACATTTATGAATTAAATGTGCTGTCTTATAAGAGCACAGTTTGTGGTATCCCCAAACAATTATAATAGTAACATCAAAGATCACTGATTACAGATCACTAAAACAGATATAATAATAATAATGAAAAAGTTTGAAATACTGTAAGAATTATTTAAATGTGACACAGAGACACAAAGTGAGCATGTGCTGTGAAAAATGATGCCAATAGATTTGTTTGATGCAGGGTTAACACAAACCTTCAATTTGTTAAAAATGCAAAATCTTCAAAGCACAATAAAGCAAAGTGCAATAAAACAAGTTATTCCTGTATTTGTACACGTATTTATTGGGCACCTGCTGTGTGTTCCCAACACTGTGCTGACGTTCAGCGATGCTGCTCTTAAGGAGTTTATAGTACAATTAAGAAATGAAGGGATCCCAGTTTGTATACATGTGCTTCCCACTGGTAGCTAACATCCTAGCTTCTCAGCACAATCCCACAGTGTTCTGCATAGGTTCCTTCGGGAAGAAATAGCATATTGCAGGATTTCCCCTGGTTTGCACTTTACCAGTACAGGAAGGTATCCAGACCAGGCCTTTATAAATCTGAGATGCCTAAGCACCCACAGATGGGACTCTTGGGACTCAGTATTCTGAGAATCCCTGAGCCTTAGCCAACCATACTCTCTATGTCTTATTGGTTTTTCCCACATTCTGCCCAATATATAAATCCCTTAAGGCACATCCTAACTTTGCTTCATGCTTTAGCCTTTGATCCATGGTCCCACTCCTCCCTTTCCCTCTCAATCCTTCGCCCCGAGTCTTCTCTGCAGCTCCACTTAACTCATTAACAGGTCAATGTGCACAACAGAGCTTTCCAATAGCCCTTGGCCTCCACTTGATGCCTCTGTTCATCCACACGCCCACCGCTCATTGTAAACACCTGGCTTCAGCCCCCACCATCCACTGCAAATGGCCTGCTCAGTCCCAAAATCCAGTGGCAACTTTTGAATCACTTTCTTTCGTGATCTTTTAACAGCATTCTGTGCTTCACAAAGCAATCTCTTCCCTAGACTTTAGTGATAACACACCTTTTTCTTTCTCCTTCCTGCCTTTCTCCTTCCCCAATTCATTTTTGTCCTTGAAATATTGTTATATTTTATCTTGTGTTGTAGGTCCTCTGCTTCTCTCACACTGGATACCCTTGTTTGGATGATTTCACTCATTGCCCTGGCACTATTTTCTGTTTACATAAGACTACCAAATCTTGTTCACAGCCCAGATCTCTCTCCTTCCAAACTTCTCCCTTTGAAACTCCCCAATGTACATAGTACATACACTCACAAGGTACTAATTCCTTGCAATCCTATAGGACTGAGGGCACTGGCTTCTTGCTGGCTATCAGCTACTAAATGTCACCCTTAGATTCTAGAGGTCACCTCTAATTTCTAGAAGCTAAATATAGTGGGAGGGAAATGTACAGGGAGCCCATGAGGGGATACACACCATGAAAGGTCCTTCTATGGAGGAGATTAAATCCTGGAAAGGTGGAGATTTGGCCTGTGATCACCAAAGTTCTGGGAACAACAGAGTAGACAAACATTAAAATTCTAAAACATATCTATGAGAATAAATCATAAAACAGAAAGAAAGACAAAAATACTTCACAGCGAAAATTGACTAATAAAAAAATCATGTTGTTGATTTTAATGATAAATTGTGTTACTATTTCCTGTAAACTACTTTAACTTCTATTTTGTCATCTGATTTTCATAGCAGTCTTCTACAGAAAGTAAAGCAATGAAATGTAATTCATCTTACAAAGGTGAAAACAGGAGCTCAGGGAAGTTAAATAAATGACATATGGTTATATGGTGGCAGGTGGTCTTTGAACCATTCTGTTGATTCCAAAGCAAAATTCTCTTTGGTGAATCACATACAATTAATGACAAAAACCTTACCGTCTTGTGTGGACAGTACTTTTATAAAGAAAAAACCTTGTTTTATTGGTCACTGTTTACTTAACTGCATAAAACAGATGACTGAATATTTAAACCTAATCTTGTGTATAACAGTCAAATGGATATATGGCAACTTTCAGCTGGGGGAAGTGCTACTTTTTATCTTTTCACACATATTAATTGTGTATTAAGAAGCATACTAATTCATATAGAATTTATTTTGATGTAATTTAAAGACATTTCCATATTCTATGTCCTCTTTGGAGACAAACTAAAGATAGCATTATGAAAAATTGCAATAATCTGGTTACTTGTAATTACTTTGTCACCTTAGTCACACTCCAGATTCTCTGGAATTCTCATCCCTCCTTTTTGATATATCACCATAACAGCAGTAAAATGGGCTTATTAGAGACACGATACAGGATAATGATAACAATTTGCAATGATAAAGTGAGTAACAGCAACTACCATAATGCCCAAAATATGTCCTTCCCTGTGTTAGGGGTTTATCAGCATTATTTCATTTAATCCTTGCTGTAGTGCTATGTTGGGGTTACTTACTTATTTCTGAAAGCAAAACCAGCAAAACACTCCAGTTAAGGAAAAAAGAGGCTGGAAGGAGAACTAGAAGGCTGTCAGATCTATGATCACTCCAGAGATCTCTTCTCTCCCAGCCACTCCCCCAGGTCTACGGAATCTGTCCCATGTAGTGTCTTTGTTTCTCTCTGTATGTCCTTTAAATTTTCCTTTTGTTTTTGAATGACCAATCCTCTGTGTATGCTCCAAGTCTGGCTTCCAGAGAGAACACCTAGAATGCAATCCAACTGCCTAAGCATGGTCCAGGAGCCCTGCCTGTTCAGGACCCTTTCCACTTGCTAGCCTCTCACTGCCTCACTCAGCCTCTTGCTCCCGCCCCCATTCTCAGCCTTCTGATGTTCCACTCTTTTCTCCTTTCCCAACTCAGGGCCTCTCTTGGTTGGCCCCTTGGGATCTCAGCTTAAATGTCCCTTCTTCAAGAGGCCTTCTCTAATCTTGCTACCTAATTTATTTCTTCTCTCATTATTTTCTCTCTAACCACCACCCCCCCATTTGCTTCCATCATAGCAATAATCACAGCCTGTAAAAATCTTGTCTATTTTATGTTTACTCAGGTATTTTCCATCACCCCCATTCAACTGTAAGCTTCTTGAGGGCAGTGGTAGTGTTCACCTTCACTACTGAGTCTCCAGTGCCTGACACAATTTATAGAACATATAAAAGGCATTCTGTAACTATTTTTTGAATGAAAATATGAATCAATTAGTTGGCTAACTACCATCACCTTCCTTTAGCACAGGGCTTCCCAGAACACTCCCCCGGATTGTCGGAAAAATCTTGGTTGGTTTCCTTGGGGAGTACATGTTAAGTGACCTCTGTAAAATGAGTGACAATGTCCATGGCAAGTGCTGCCTTCCTGAGCAGTGGGCTGTGAGTAGAACTGTTCCATTGAAAGGATTTGAACATGAGATTGAAACATAACATTCCATTTTAAAACAAACTCAGAGAGGTTAATTATTTTTTCCAAGGTCAATATTTGAATTTGGATTTGTCTGAGATAAAGCTCAGACTGTGTCCATGTCAAACCAGCCCTGGCTGATGTAATGAAATTGACTTTCTTATCTTTCAACTTCAATCCCAATTGACATTGCACTCTGTACCTCTAGATGACAAAAAAATGGGAGAACGGTTGCTTGGCAACCAAGGCACCAAGATGTCCTGGTTGCAGCATAATCAGTTGGAACCTGGCAAACCTCCCAAGATCAGAGTACCAGGGATAATTATTTATCTGCCTTCTAATATTCTATCAAAGTTGCCTTCAATTCTAGTCTCGCATATAAAATTGCAAACATTATTTCCAATTTCACATCATTTAAAATATAATTACATTCTTTAAGATAATTTAAAGTTCTGCTGGCTGATTATTTAATCCATTGACAAATGTATCCAAAATTATAGTATCAGCCCTAGGAGAGCTTCTGCATGAATTGTAATTTTTTAAAAAGGAGTTTTCCTGATTTTAAGACAGTTATACTTCACCTGTATGAAGTCACGTATCTAGACAATTAAATTATTTAAAACATAGCCAATAATTCAGATTTCTTACAGTAGTGTACTGAAGATTACAGCCAATAATCAGTCTCACATTCTCCAGTAAGGTATAAGTAAGACCAGCCATGGAGAACACGCAAAGAGGGGTTCAAAAACCTATTGTGTAACACTCACAATAGGCACTCACTGAAAGTATAAAAGGTTTGAGATTGACGTGGCTGGCATAGCTGAAGACTGGTGAGGCTCTTTGGAGAGCTCAGTGCTCTGTGCCCACCCCCTCTACAACCCCAACCACAGTCAAGGAATGGGGCTGTTTGTTCACCTCCAGACTGGGGAGAGGGCTTCATTTGACCACCAAAAGAACTTGCTATGCTCCTGCATCTGAAGGACAAAGTGAACTGATGGCTTAACCTGAGAAATCCTGATTGTAAGAAGCTGCCTGAAGTAACTGTTTATAGCAGAGTTGGGGTTATGTTTTGGAAAGACACTGCTCTGCCACTGACTACAGTTCTAAGGTATGTGTTTCCTGGGCGCCTATGGTCCATATTTGAGACGGATGGAGGTATTGTCTTGGACCTTGGGTGGAAGGGTCACCTGGAGCGGCAGAAAGGCCTCATGAGAACGATGCCTGAGGTAGTCAAAATTAGATTAGATGTACAGGGGCTGAGAGAGGAGTTATAACAGTCAGCTGGAAACTGAAATTCTGTTGTTAGTCATGGGAGTTAGGGGAGATGTCTCCACAGAACCTTTGAGAGGGCTTTGAGAAAGAAAAAGATGCTAGTACCAGATGAGTCAAAAGAGAAGAGGCCCATTTCCACTGCAGGCTTCCTGCTGGAACAGAGCCAAGGTGTGGATGAGGAAATCTTTACCTCTTAACTACATTCATAGATGAGACTGGTACATCGGACAAGACGTGGTTTTAATTACTAAATGGAGGCTGATTTGGAGAACAAAATGGCTGAACGTCTTTTTACTATGAAAGTGTCCAGAAAATGCATGCAGATCACCTTACAGTGCGTGAGAGAAGAACCAGCCCCAAAGTAGCATTTCTGAATAATGATAGGAAATAACAAAACAGTTTTCTTTGTTTCATATGATTCCTGCTATTTTCCTAATGAGAGTGCTCCATTCTTAGCATTGCTAACATTCGTGGCATAATTTTCAACACTTGATAAATGAATGTCCTAGCTCATAGGAAATAAGAGGTGAATAGTAAGGAGTGAAATAGTCAAGCCAGAATGAAACACAGTGACAAAAATGACACACACAGACACCATTTAAGCTCTGTAGTACCCATGGGTTTTCATCAGATACAGTAGAGTCTCATTAATTTGAGCTAACAACATGGAACTAACATGGTGTCCTCTGTTTGCCAGGGACTCTGGCATCCGTCGACACTGCATGTGACTTCCCAGGTCAGAGCTTTTCTACAGGGTTCTGGGAATGGCTTTCAGGTGGGTCAAGACAGTGAGAGCCAGCAGGGCCTAGGTCGAGGCAGCCTTGCCTCTTCCCACCAGTGAGCTACTCAGATGGGATTATTTGCCACACTTCTTCTGACTTGTAAAAGGTTGAGAAGGAGTCCTGTAGGCAATTCTGTGAGCTAGATATTCATAGTTCCATTTTATAAAACAGGAGATTGAAGCTCATAGAGATGTTAATTAAATTTTTACTGAAGAACTAATATTCAATCTAACAAACTCTTCACTATGTAACATTTCCTTCCAAATTAACAGCAAACTAGAAAGCTAGATCTTTTCTTTTCCCTGTGACTTATGAAGCATGAGTTTGTGAATAAAAGTTTAAGAGCAGAGTTTAACTTCTTAAATACAGTTTCTGAGTAATTGAACATTATCTATTTGTATATGGGTGATACATATGCTAATTATAAGTAAGAATTAACACTGTATGAGAGGCACTATTCTGAGTACCTTGTATGTATGCATTTATTTAATCACTGTACAAAAACCAGTGGGAGATGCCATTTTATCCCCATTTTTCGGAGGAGGAAAATGATACAAGAAGAGTATAAGTAACTTACATAACGCATCACAGCAAATGAGTGGAGAGTGAGAATTTAGGTTCAGCTAGTCTGACTTTAGAGCCAATTAACAATGACTGGCCATTGTCTTTTTTATAAATATTGAATGAATATATAAATGATGGGGGCTATGAATAAAGGAAGATTATTAAAATTAATAACTGTGAAATATGAATTGTTTTAAGGATATTTGATTGCAAAGTAAAGTGCATTTAATTTAAGAAAAAAATAACCTCCAAAGGAGATTGAGTAGGGCAGCCATCAAATAGTCGGTGAAGCAATATTAACACACTAGTGCAACTCAAGGAATATAGAATAAGTGCCATGTTTCAAATCCCTGCCTTTCTCTACATAATCTTGAGAAAACTCTTTACCATTTCTAAGCTTCCATTCATTTATATAAACTGGGTGATTGTAATATCCCTGTGAGTGTTGAATGAGGCTATGCATGTAAAGTGCTTAGCACAATATCTGCCACTTAATAAACACTCAATTGTAGTTATTAAGTCCAAAATTTTTTTAAATGCTATAAATAATAATAATAATAGTTTGCATTTCAAAATATCAAGGTAAATTGTTATAAAGAGTAAAATTATAATTAGCATATTTAAAATGCATATCAGAATTATTTTTGTCCTTCCATGCAATGACAACACAGAAAAAAAAAAGACATATCAGAAGCCAATAAATGAAGCTCTGTGAGTTCAAGCAAGTGACAAACTCTCTAAGGTGTAATTAAATGGGAATAATTTGTTAAATGGAATATTACTCATCACTACCAAGTAATATTGTGAAAATAAAATGGGAACGAAACTATAGAGGTTATTTTGTCAACTTTTAAAAAATATGCAAATGAAAAGAGTTGTTACAGGAAAGTGTGTCATAATGAGAAATCCTAAGACTCTCTTGGAATTACGTTTTCAAATAGTCACTCTTTTCCGTGTGGATAGCAACGCTTAAATTTAAGTTTTCAATCATGTTCACTTTTGTCTCAAAATGGCATTTGTTCATTTGAAAATGGTACATTCAGAAGAGAAAAACATAAATTTACTACATTTTCAAAATGTCAGTACTTGTTATACAGAAATCATATTTTCTTACTCTAGAATCTTATGTTGAACTGATGACCTTTTATAAAATATTACAAAGAGATGATTTTTAGTTATAATTTAAATGAGCTCACTGTGTGATTTTAGCAAGTGATTTATTCTTTCTGTGCTTCCTCTGAAACTTTTATATGATGAAGATTATAAAACCTACCACATTCTACCTTACAAGCATGTTTCTGCTGTACAGTGAAATAATTTGCCTGAAGATAAGTTGAACTCTTTGAAACGTTGATGCTATTTAATAGAACAGGACACCTTTGATTATTTCTCATGCCCTTAAGAAACCTACATTGACCAAACCAAATGGGGAAAGCTATTCAGTTCAGTTTAATTTACATTTACTGAGCTTTTATAATATACCTATTAGTGAAACTCAATCACTCTGTTACCATTATCTATTTGTAATTTCTACCCAATACCAGTTTCTTTATCCAACTATTTTCACTGTAATTATAATATAGGAACTACTGTAGCAAGGGTGCAGGGGCCATGGCTGGGGATCCGAAAGGAAATATAGTGTCATTCACTGTGCAAGCAGCATCACTCAGGCCGTGTGGGCAGATGGAGTGAGTAGTATAGATGGGTTAGGGTAGGGCTTATGGGATCAGGGCAGTGGTGTGCTGGTAAAACTTTCACAATGGGCTCTGGCGGGGAGGGCTGGTTTGAGTGTTTGCCAATTTCCATCGTGTAAATGCTCCTCTGTTGGCTGACTTCAAGCCACCAATGGTGATTCATTGAACAGGGAGTTGGCAAAAAATGAGCATAGCTGGTTGTCTTGAATTAGCACAGTTTAGCTACAGCACAACTCTGGCTCAGAGGATATTTAGAAGAAAAAGTGACTACTCTTGTCATGCCCATGAAAGAACCACTAGCAAGACTTGCCTTTAGATAGAAATTATAAGCATAAGACTACACTTGGTATGTTTCCATCCCGAAACTACAGAGTCTCCGAAACCATAATTTGAAGCTTTATCCCCCCACAGTTTCACCGTCTAATTTGGGGAAATTGCAGTTATATTATGAGTCTCCTCTCCTTCCTGAGGGACTGTCTTCCTTGATATTCTGGTAATAATGAACTTTGTCTCCATTATCTTTCCTTTAATCAGCAATTTCTTTTCTACTTTTTGCTTTTTAATAAGGACACAATTGTTATTATGTTTACTTCTTTTTCTGGATGAATGTAATTTATTTTTCTGGACATCACAATGTTTTTCCAACATTTTGAGTATAAGGGTCAAGAAATTTAAAGCTTTGGCTGAAGTTATTTTTTTTCTAAATATAGGATTGTTATTCTTGTACAGTATATTTCTTGCACAGCCAATGACTTTGGTCACTGTGACATTGTAATGCACAAGTTCACAGAACATCCTGGCCACCCCTGTGAATCTTGGCAGGGAAAAAGAGACACAAATCTCTGAGCAGTCATTACAGTCTGGGAGGGAAGACCAAAGGTTAATAACAGGGAAGATCCTAGACCAATGTATTCCCTTTATAGTGCTATTTTTATCTAATAAGGTTGGGTTGCTACAGATAAATGCAATAGAAGTGATGCACTGCATAATGATGTTTCAGTCAACGACCAACTGCACACATGGTGGTCCCATAAGATTATAATGGAGCTGGAAAATTGCTATTGCCTCTTGATGTTGTAGCCATTGTGTTCTCATTGCCTACAGTACTCAGTATAGTAACATGTTATACAGGTTTGTAGCATACGAGCAATGGGCTGTCTCACACAGCCTAAATGTATTGTAGATTATACCATGTAGGTTTATGTAAATACACTCTATGGTGTTCACACAACAAAATTGCCTAATGGCACATTTCCCAGAAGGTATCACTCTTGTTAAGTGACACACGACCATAACAGTATCTTTAGAAACCTTTTAACTGCTAAAAAACTATGTGCTTCTCCAATGATTAATTGCCCTTCCGAGATCACACTGCCAATTGTGATCACACTGCTGTGTCTCCCAAGGTAGACACAAACCTGGATTCTATCTTTGAGGGTTGTGACAACTAAGGTATAACTAGTCTTATTCAAGAAGTGGTCTAATGGTTCTCAAAAATATATTAAGTTGAATTAACAGACTATTTATTTCTTGCTTTAATCTAGGAGTGATGTAAAAGCATCTGACATCTCAGAAAGGCTCATGTTGGCTCCGCATGTTTCTTATTTCTGCTAAATGCTATATCCAGCAGTGGTAGCGGCAGAGCTGCAGAGATACAGCAGGCATGAAAGGCGACGTGGATTTCTTCCAAGAGCAGCATTTTGTGTGAGGGAGAGGAGTGCCACACTCAGATGCAGGGAGAAGAGATAACTTTGCTATGTGAAAGAGAATAGCTTTATTTTCCATCTTGATACCTATAAAATTTTAATACATGTAAAGTGCATAAAATAACTAATACAGGCTAAAATAAATAATCCTTACTTGAAGTAGTCAAGAAAAATTTTCTTGGTTCCCTAAGGAGACGCAACGTATCACATTTATTAAAAACAAAATGTTAAATATAGAGATACTACAAAAGCGTTAAGAGATAACCTTATATTTACTCAGGTCTGAGGTAGACATTAAACTTTTCTCCTTAACCAATTATTTTTTTTAATAGTCTCCAGAGAGTTTCCTAAGAAAAAGAGGCCCAGTCTTTTATCAACCAATCAATGAATCTATCAATATTATTTATTTATTTTAAATAGGTATTTTAGGTATTCCATCGCTTATGAGAATGTTGAACAAAACCTTTATGGGTAGAAAAAGTTTCGTTGTGGGATTATCTTCTCGACAAGCAGAACCTAAGAGGGTGAAGCAGCTCGTATTCTGCATTAGAGCAATTAGGTAACAAAACCTGCTGTGACACAGGTGCATAAAGAGGTAGAGCGGGGAGGGGAGGTGTGCACACGGAGAGTGCAAAGAAAAGAAAGTGACAATAAAACTCCAAACCCTCACCTCACATCCTGAGTCACAATGGGCCACACCTGCAGAAATGACAGGATTTTGACATCTGAAAGAACTGGAAGTAATTTTCTCTTGACAGCGAGAGGAAATTCTCCTCTGTGATAGGCTGGCAAAGATTGCAAAGAAGAATAAGAAGTCACAAATTTGGAAATCCAAGGTCAAAACCCAGCAGAATCTCACTTAACAAAATCAGTAAATGCCACGTCAACTTCGGTTGATGGAGATGAAATAAACTGACAGCATCTACAATGTAGCTATCCTCCCAAAACTCAGGGCGAAGGGACACGGTAGGCAGTTCACCCCATTTTTAGGACTTAGTCACAGAGACTTCTCTTCCCAAGAATCGCCATGTCAATCTTTTGCAAAATATGCTAATAAAGCTTTCATTTACTTCACATGCAGCTTAATTATGTGCAACTCAATAGAAAGACTACTTTGAGCAAGCAAAAGTATACAATATTTTAAA
The DNA here is from genome assembly GCA_963575035.1 of Avahi laniger. Lineage (NCBI taxonomy): Eukaryota > Metazoa > Chordata > Mammalia > Primates > Indriidae > Avahi > Avahi laniger. The sequence continues at coordinate 55,054 of CAUYSK010000181.1, read as the reverse complement.
TTTTAAAATATGATGTTTTCGCTCACAATAGATGAAGCAGATACATTTGCTTATCTCCTCTCACATCCAACATAAATCTGTCAGAAACCACTGTTGATTATTCCTTCAGAATATATCTAAACTCCAACCACTCTGATCACAACTACTGTTACAATGCCCATCTGAGCCACCAGCATCTCTCATTGGGACAATCAACTCCTAATTTGTCTCTCTGCTTTTACGCTTGGTGTCCCTGTGGTACCCTCTCAATATAGCAGACAGGCTGATCCTCTGATCCTTTTAAAATCTAAAATGCATTTTTTTAAAAAAAGCAGCAAGTTAGATCATGCTGATCTTATACTCAAACACTGCATTTTACTCCAAGAGGAAGACAAAGTCGTCCCAGTGGGCTATCACATGCTCCTCCACACCTCTCCCTCCCTCACTCTGCTCCAGCCCCACAGGAGCCTCCTCCAGCCTGTGGCCTTTGGGTGGCTATTCCCTTGGATAACGTCCTGGCTAAATTCCTAACCTTCTTCAAGTGCCAAATATCACTCTCAATGACAACTACCCTTCCCATTCCAAATTTCCCCTACCTTGCTCTATTTTTTTTCCTATACCACTTATCATCTACTAAGATACTATACTATTTGTTTATTATAGTTATTGTTAATTATCCATCTCCCTTTTCTAATGTAAGCTCTGGGAGGACCAGGGTCATCGTGTTGATCCCTATTGTATTCTGGGCTCCCAGAACAGTCTGGTACACAGTTATTACTCAAAAATACTTATCAATGAATGAATTATAGACAATGGCATTAAAAACTCAAATCACTTGCAGGCCTGGAATAAATTTCAATTTTGAAAGAATTTTGCTCACTTTGGAAGACATAAGAAAACAGGCTACATCATAATGATATTTGAATAGTAATTTTCACATTTAGTTTAATGGTTGTAAACAATGCCAACATGAGACATCACACTGGAAGGAGGTTCAAGATGGCTAACTGAAAGCATTTTGTGCCTACCTCCTCCACACAGAAGAAGGAGCATAGTGTATAGACAGTCACACTTTGAATACATTATCCTAGAGAGAACACTGGAATTCAACAGAGAAGTGACAGGGGATACCAAAGGAGAAGAAGAGGCAGCCTCTCTGGATGGGATCACCTGCAACCGGGGAGTGACGTCCCAACACAGGGAAGTGGTAAATAAGAGACTTCCAGAGTCCATATCCCTGCTGCCAAAGGACCACTCATCCCTCCCAACCCTAAAACTAATGTAGAAACCTGCCATGGGATAGTGGGATGGAAGTACTCAGCTGACGCAGGGGTTATGCTGGGTCATACACATTTTCCAAGACCTAAGAAGCTACAGCAGGGGATCATTTTCGAAACTAGCTTCTGGCAAACTGCACAATGTTGTGGTACCCAGCACTAGAACTGAGGAATAATACATAGTCTACACTACTGCATCTACCCAGAAGGAAAGCCAAAGTACCCTACCCACTCAGCACCACAAATACAACTTCAGGAAAAGTCCTCCCCATGAAAGTAAATTCAAAAATAGGAAGAAGCAACTATTACATCAGATGCACATAGATCAACATAAGGACAGAGGAAACATGAGAAAGCAAGGAAATATGGTACCTCCAAAGGAAAGTTTACCAAACAATAATTCTCCAGCAGTATATCTTAATCAAAAAGAAATTTTCAAATCCCAGATCAAGAATTCAAAATATTGATATTAAAGAAGCTCAGTGAGATACAAGAGAATTCTGAAAAATGATAAAGGGAAATTGGAAAAACAATTCAGGATACGAATGAAAAATTTAAAACAGAACCAAATGGAAATTATAGAACTAAAGAATTCATTAAAGGAAATACAAAATAACATTTGAAGTCTTCAATAATAGACTAGATTAGGCAGAAGAAAGAATCTCAGAACTTGAAGATAGATCTTTTGAGAGTCAGACAAAAATAAAGAGAATAAAAAAGAGTGAGCAAGGCCTTCATGACATTTGGGACAACAAAAAATGACTGAATTTATAAGTTATTGGTATCCTCTAGGGCAAAGAAGCAAAGAAAGAATTATAAAACATATTTAACAAAATAATAGATGAAAACTTCCCAAGTCTAGCAAGAGATTTAGACATTCAGATTCAGGAGGTTCAATAATCCCCAGGCAGCTATGATGCAAAAAGATCTTCCCCATGGCACAGTAAAATCAGAATGTCTAAAGTCAATGAACAAATCCTAAAAACATAATAGAAAAGCATCTAGTCACCTAGAAAGGAAACTGCATCAGACTAAGCAGATTTCTCAGCAGAAATCTTACAGGCCAGAAGAGAGTGGAACGATGTATTTAAAGCATCAAAAGATGGGGTGGGGGTTGGAGAGGGGGGCTGTCATCCAAGAATACTATATCCAGAAAAATTATCCCTTATAAATGAAAGATATATAAAGTTATTCTCAGACAAACATTCTGGGGGAATTTTTGTTATCACTGGACTGCACCTACAAGTAATGCTTAAGAGAGTCCTAAACTTGGAAGGACAACATTTACCATCATGAAAACACAAGAAACGATAAAACTCACTGGTATGCAAAGGAGGAGGAGAAAAATTCAAGTTGTACTACAGAAATACACCAAGACACAATGACAAACCATAAGAGAAAAAAAGGAACAAAGAATATATAAGACAACAAGAAAATAATCAACAATGTAACAGGAATAAAGCCTCATATATCAATTATAACCTTGGATGTAAACAAATTAAATTCTCTTTTTAAAAGATATGAAATAGCTGAATGGATAGAAAAACATGATCCTTAGCCTTATCCCATATACTCCTTACAAGAAACTCACCTTAACAGCAAAGACACATGTAGACTGAAAGTAAAGGGATGGAGAAAGATCTTCCGCACAACTAGAAACCAGAAGTGTGCAGGAGTAGGTATACTTATATCGGAGAAAATAGACCTTAAGCCAAAAACATTAAAAAAAAAAAAAAGACAAAGTAGATCATTATATTATGATAAGGGATCAAATCAGCAAAAGGATCTAACAATTCTAAATATATATGCACTCAATATTGGAGCAACCAGAGTCATAAATCAAATATGACTACATATAAAGAGAGAAATGGATTGCAATACAATAATAATGAGGGATTTCAACACCTCACTCTCAGCATTAGACAGATCATCTAGACAAAAAATCAACAAAGAAATATGGAATTTAAACTGGACTTTAGACTAAATGGACCTAACAGAACATTGTATCCAACAATTGTAGAATATACATTCTTTTCATCAGCCATGGAAAATATTCCAGGATAGATCATATGTTAGGCCACAAAACAAGATTCAACAAATTTTTAAAAAATCAAAACCAAATCAAATACCTTCTTAGACCACAATGTAATAAAACTAGAAATCTATACCAAGAGGAAGCCTGGAAAATACACAAATACATGGAATTAGACAACATGTTCCTATATGACCATTGGGTTAACAAAGAAATGAAGATGGAGATCAAAAAATTCATTGAAGCAAATGAAAATGGAAACACAACACACCAAAACCTGTGGAGCACAGAAAAAACAGAACTAAGAGAGAAATCTATAGCAATGCATCAAAAAGAAAAAAAAATAGAAAGATTACAAACTAACAATCTAACAATGCATCTCAAAGTAGAAAAGGAAGAATAAACCAAACCTCAAACACAACCCCAAGCCAAACCCAAAACTAGCAGAAGAAAAGAAATAACAAAAACCAGAACAGACATAAATGAAATAAAGACCACAAAAATAATGCAAAGGAGCAACAAAATGATAAACTGGTTCTTTGAAAAGATAAAATTGATAAACTGCTAGCTAGACTAACTAAGAAGAGAGAAGACCCAAATTAATAAAATCGGAAACGAAAAGGAGACATTACAACTGATACCATATAAATACATAAGACCATCAGAGACTATTACAAACAATTATACGTGGAAAAACTGGAAAACTTTGAGGAAATGGATGAATTTCTAGATTCATGCAACCTACCAAGATTGAATCAAGAAAGAATAAAAAATCTCAAACAGATCAATAACAGGTAGCGAGATTGGATCAGTAATAGAAAGTCTTCCAACAAAGAAAGGCCGAGGACTGCATGGATTCACAGCTTAATTCTACCAAATGTGCAGAGAAGAACTAATATCAATTGTCCTGAAATTATTAGAAAATATTGAAGAGGGGGGAAGATGAGAAGTGGGTTAAAGTGTACAAACATACAGTAAAATTCAATATTTGATAGCAGAGTAGGTAACTATACTTAAAAATATATGATGGACACCCTAAATATCTTGATTTGATCACCATGAATTACATACATGTAAAAAATTTCTTATGTACCCCATAAATTTGCAAAAATTTTAAAAACAACATTTTGAATTGATCATACAAATTAGGATGTGATTAAAAATCTTACATTAGAAAATTAATAATTTTCAAAGAAAAGTTAAAATTATCAATCTTCCTAGAATAGTTTCTTATTGATATTTGAAATAAAATAAAGATAATAAATAACATTTGAACAGCAATTAAGCTCTGCAAAATACCTGTTCCTGTGAGTTCTGTTAGTTAATGGGTAGGTGCTTTGCCAGGCTCTTTAATTTCACTCTTTCTCTAACCCCAAACAAACCAAACGGTTAGTATTAGGAATTCTGTTCCATAGATGAGGAAATTTAAGTCCATCAGAATAGTGGGAGCCTTGCCCAAGCTTGCCGAGTTAATGTAAGACTACATTTGTGCCATCATTCTTGATGGTGCCCAAGGACGGTTGATGATTCTATCTTTTGTGCTCAAATAACTCCTTAGACAGCCCTGTAATAACAGTTGCTTCGTGCTTTGGTGACTATCACTTTTTCTGACAGAGCAATAGGAGAGGTTGTCTTTCTCACTCCTAAAAGAGGTGTCTTTTATTCTTACTTGTTTCAGCCTTGTCTAAAGAAGTATGGGAATACTAATTTAATACATCTAATATCATCATGCAGATATTTTGCTAATAGCTTCTGTCACTTTGATGTTACATAGTATGATTATTTTATTTGCATTTAGAAATTTCATACAGAATAGGAAAAATTATTAAAGTCCCAAGATCATGGCAAACCTAGTTAGATGAGGCATGCCAACTTCAGAGACATTTAAATATAATTTGTTGAAATCTATTCTCATAAATTGCGAACATGCTCTAGGTACATTCTTTGGGTGTTTGTCAGATATTCTTTTCTTTTTCAAATATACAAAGTTTGCATCTGAGAAAACTGTATTAATACATCTAAAATCACTTTAATTTTACAATGATAAAAATGGAATAAGCTAATCATGTAAAATGAATTTATTTTTTTTCTACTGGTTTTATCAAAGGCTATCCTTAAGAAAATGTTGGGCTGCAAACATAACACATGGTTAATTTTCATAGAACTTGGAGCAATATTAATTTGACTATCATTGTATGGAACTATGGCACATGTCATAAGTGTACAGGTCACTGAATTTTTTACAAACTGAACACACCTGTGTAACTGACATCCAGACAAAGAAACAGAACTAACAGAATTCCAGAATCTTCCTTTCACTCCATTCTAGCTGCTGCAACACCACCTCCCGTTCTCTCACCCCCATAAAGATTCATCATTATGCTTGGTGAAATCCTTGATTCTTCTGTTCTTCATGACATTTCTAAATATTTGGAGAAAGAGCTCATCTTGTAGCAGCAGTGGAGGCTGCCGCTCTACAAAGGGATAGACAAAAGTTGTCATCATGAGTCGTCGCTTGAAAGCACGACAAAGTCACACTTCTTACTCTGTTGTCTTCTCATCCTAACAAATAGGGTTGACGTTTTACAGTTTATGCTTTCATCCTGAATTTTATGGAGTGTGTATGTTATTTAAAAAATTTTGGGAGGAGGAACCTGAAGAACTCTTCCTTTTATATTTTTATAAATAATCAAAAAGGAATTATTTTAGACATGCAATCATGGTGTTAATCTAAAGAAAGCTTTAGAAGAAAATCTTAGGTCAGGAAAGAATATAACACTAAATATTCAGTGATCTCATTTGGGAGAATTAAATGGTTTATCAAGAAAAATGTTGTAATTTTATTTCGTATCTAATGAACTGAACTTTAACACAATTTCTTTGGTAATATTCGTATGAAGTAATTTTTAAAATGTCCAAATGAGGTTAATTTTTTTTAAGGAGTGACATAGTAGTGTATATAACTGTGGTTAGAGTTTCTTAAGAGAAGATTGTACTGGGAAAGACGTTATGTTGAAATCAATCTGCTTAGTCTCATGAAGGGGAATCTTGTAAGTAGTGACATCTGTTTGACCCATAACATCGAAAATGCAAACACAGTGACCTCGTAAATTATGGCAGACCCTATTTGCTACTAATACCTCACTTGTTTTGTCCTAGGTCTAATCAGAAAAAGTGTACATATATTTTATATTGTTTTATTTTTCTAGATATAAAATAAAATCACATTAATGATAGAATTTTATAAAGTAGATTAAAAAAGAATAAAAAATCATCCACAATTCAACCATCCACAAATTCTCTTAAAATGTTGCTCTTTATGTTTTGTTTTGTTTCCTGTCCATTTTGTACATGCATTTATTAATAAGATGGAGTAATTCTGTATGTATTTTTTGTGATCTGATTTTTGTCATTTATTAATGCCTTTTAAATATATTGTCTCATCATTAATAATTTATTTATAAAATGTATTTTATTTTTAAGATGTATTATTATTTTTTTTAGGCAGGGTCTCACTGTGTTGTCCAGGCTAGAGTGTAGTGGCACCATCTAGCTCACTGCAACTCAAACTCCTGGGCTCAAGCGATCTTAAAGAAAGCACTCAGAGGGAAGAAAAATGGTTGAAAAGTGGTGGAAATCAATTCCTTAAGGGAATTTGAATGATTTTACTTAAAATAAAACTAATTGAATAACGTTAGTTGTAATTAGGGAAATAAAGATATAAACCTAGGTAATATCAATATGTGGCTGTTCTTATGGGGCCTTGTGTAGATGCATACATATCTATATAAATATATATGTAACATATATAAAATATATGTACATAAATTCATGTATCACATATTTTATAAATATAGAAAAATAATGCATGTTAAGAAAATATGTTGAGAAATGGACTCAATAATAAAAATCAGCAATTCTCTACAGACTATCTATTCCCCATAATTTCTTGTAAGGTCATTTGTACAGTCCTGCAATATGCCGTTCAGTTAAAATTGCCTTCGGAATGATGATGGAAGCTCCCCAAATGGGAGCTTGATATAATTCAAGAATGCTGTTTCTTTTCCCTATGATAATCTTCTGTAGAACCCTGTTGGTTGTTGCAAAAGAATTGTTAATATTCTTAATTCATTGAGGTATCACACCAAAAACACCCACTTTAGATGTGGGGTCAAACCTTTGCCAACTCACCTTGCCAGGGATACTGGACAATGTCGATGGTCATATTTATGCTTGACCAAAATGACAGTGCCTGCAAATGATAATTTTCTGGGACTGAAACCATATTCCAGCTTCCCAGAGCCCATGTGGGTGGGCCCCTTGTTCAAAAAGCAGGAAAAAGTTATTTCCTTTTTCTGCATTGCACAGGTATCTCTGGATCTGTTACTGTGTTTTCTATTTGCTATTTAATGTCATGCTCTCTTGGACACAGGGATACGCACCAGTGAAATGCAGACTACTACAGACTCCTGGGGCCTCGTACACCTGACCCTAACCTCCCCTGTGCCCTGTGCTCAGGCCCCTCCTGGGGGCAGAAGGCAGCAGCAACAGTGGCTGGTGGAGAGCAAGTGGCCAAAAGCCAGTCCCAGGGAGACAGAAAGGCAGCATTAGAGATTGTACTAGTAGGAGGTGAGACCACGTGTGAGCTGAGGTTTTAAGCCCCTGGCAAATGTTTTATTGTCTCATCAGCTGGCACTTACAAAACACAAATTGAAAAGTAAAAATTATCACGAATTTCAAGAATGGGTCAGCGAGGCATTAAACCACAAGACAAGGATTACTTCTGTGTGGGGGCCTGTGCTAGAGCTCCGATGGTGGAATCTGTAAGCTGGTCCTGGGCTGCAATTGTTCATGGATAAAGACAAACTTGGAGCTTCTGTCACCGCCCTGGCCCTGGACATTGGTACCCAGCCCTGCCGCTGGGCAGTCTGTCTGCTACAAATGAGGACAGTCCCAGCCCTGGCCCTAGGCTGCTATCCTCTAGCTCAGGGTTCCTGAGCTTCCTGTCTACAAATGCAGGAGATCAGAGCTCTGTGTCCTGAGTTCCCAGGCACCCTCCCCCTGTTCTCGGCTGTTCCTCCACCTCTGACCAGAATAAAATTCAGAGGCCAGCTGGCTCCTGCATTGTGCTTTCTCCTTCAGAGTAACTGTGCCTAAAATGTCTAGACTCACGGAGACATACCCTCTCCCTATAGCTGCACTGGGTGGGTAATATGGAGCAAACAATATCTGCTTATCCACAAAGCTCATTCCAGCAGGAATCAGCTACCCCATTTTATAGTGAGAACTTCAAAGCTACTGTGTAGCTTATACCTTTGAGTTTATCATCAAGGGCTCCTATATATTAATAGCTTATACTCTTTCTCTGGGGTGGGGGGATCCTATGGTCTGAATATTTGTCTCTCTCCAAAAGTCATATATTGAAATCTAGTCCCCAATGTGTTGCTACGAAGAGGTGAAACCTTTAGGGGGTCAGGTCATGAGGGCTCAACTTAAGCACTCAACTTTCATATAACAACTCATTTAATCTTCCTAACAACTCTCATTCAAAAACATTGCTGGGACATGTGTATCCAAGTGCAAATGTAACTGGCCTACCCAGCTTGTTAGCAAAGAATATCTTTTACAGCATCAGCATACTTCCATTTGTACTCAATCCAGCAACAACCACGGGTTCTAGGTCCACTACTTTTCTGCAATGTTCACATTCCATGTTTGTAAATACTTAGAAGATCCTAAAGAATATACATAGAAATCTTCTGTTTACTCCACAGTGTACCAAAGATGAGTACAGAAAGAATGCCAACCCAGCCTGTGCCTTGAGGAAGACATGAGGTCATGTTGGTATTCTCAACAAGGTTGTCCTGTGTGTTATGGGGTGCTTATCATACCTAAATCCTGCCTACTAAATGTCAGTAGCCTCTCTCCTGCCAAGTTCCTTGCAGTGCCCTCCCTCTCTGCATTCCTGAGCCAGCATTGCCCCGAGTTGAGAAGTACCCGTTTGCTATGCTCTCTGACTCTATTCTAAACATTAATATCCTGCATTACCGTACTTGAGGCTATATATTATTTGAGGCTCTTCACGGTGATGACAATTGTCACAAATAATCTCAGGTGAACACTCTACATGAAATATCTTAATTCTCATCATTTTTCAAGGGATCTACATACCTTTCATTCCCTATAAAGAGTAATGTAAAAAAATATCTAGATATTACCTGCAATTCTCCCACCCTCTGCTTGAAGGGGGATGCTTCAACATGTGAGATATTATGCTCTCCCTGAGCAGGCAACATAGCTCACTCAGGGTTTGAGAAAGTGCATAGGCACAGGTCTCCTAGCAGAACAGTGCCATACTCCCTTAGGAACTGCTGGAGACACCTCTGGAAATGGGAAAGGAGGTAGTGATGTCTTTTGTTATTTTGCTCAGAAGATAAATTATAGATTTGTGGTCAAATCCAATTATAAGTTCCATTTTAAAAGATATAAACAGATATATTTCTTCCATAACTATGGAGATACTAATATAAAATGGGCAAGAAACTAGAAAAACTTTAAAAAGGGACATTTGGCAGGATATTCTTAGATGTTACTCATTTTTTCTTAAATGCATATATGCGGTTATCTTTCAGAAAATTTGCAACAACACTGACAGAATTTTCTTAAGAACAGTGATCACAGTGGTATTAATTTGCCAGGCTACCATGGCAAAGTATCACAAACTGGGTACCACAAACACAGAAATGTATTGTCTCAAGGTTCTGCAGGTTAGAAGTCTGAAATCAAGGTGTTGGTTGGGCTGATTTCCCCCGAGGCCTGGGAGGGAGAATATGTTTCACGCCTCTTTCCTAGCATGGTGTTTTGCTGGGAATCTTTGCCATTCCTTGGCTGCTGCCTCACACCCCTAATCTCTGCCTTCATGTTCTCAGGGCAGGATCTCATCATAATAATTACATATGCAGCAACTTTGTTTACAAATAAGGTCACATTCTGACTACAAAGGGTTAGGATTTCAACATATGAATTTTTTTTGGAGGGGACACAATTTAACCAATAACAATAATCTATTTGATCTGTCTTCTTCCAGGAGAAGATAAATCATTAAAACAAGAAAAACAAAAAAAATTAAAAAAAAAAATAAAACAATGGTACTGATGGTCTCAGATCCCATTTTGGAGATTTTCATGGGTTCTTTTAGGAATTCAACTTAGACATCTCCCAGGGGACATTAAGGTTTTTTACTCTGTAAACCCGGGAAATCTCAAACTGCTTCCCCATCAGGGAGGTAGTCATGTCTAGCAATAGCACCGTTTTGGGGGGCCATTGCAGAGGATACTGGTTCCCCTAAATAATCTTTGTTTCTCTTTCCTTGAATATTATAAAAATCTTAACCTAAACACCTTCAAAAGACAAGGCTTTTAATTTATAAGTTTTATGCCTTAAGTTTTGAAAATAGAATGATTCAGTTAGAAATGGAGGCCACAGTGTTCTCCTGATTGCTGTAACAAGATTTTGTGGACTTTATCTCTTTCTTTACATAAATAATAAAAATTTCTATGCACAATACTCTTCTACAATGCCATATAAATGAAACATAAAATAAATCTTTCCCAATATGTTCTTTTATAATCCAAATAAAACTGAAAATTGACCTTTTAGGGCTTTGAGATAAAAGAAATTGTTCGGTAAAATGGAATGGAAAAGCTTACTTTTAAGATTAAATATCCTCTTAAAAATGGTGCAAAGAACAAAATGCTTTAATAACAGACATTATAATAGCAAAAAGAAGCACAAAGAGGAAAAGTGAAGAATATCCTGTAATTTTTAGATTTTAGATATTGGGAGAATTATATTTCATAAGTAAGAATGTCGTTGAGCTTCACCGTCCAGTCAATTTCTGTGTGACTTGTTCTTGAAATGACTTTCAACTGGATTTGTTTGGTTCTATATCCAGTTTTGAAAAGTAAGATTGATAGGCCAGTTAATGAAATATGTGGGCAGAAGAGCTGTAAAAGCAAGAGATGGATGTACTGTCAGAATTTTTGGCAGCTATATACACAAAGTGATAAGTCAGGACAGGAGTGAGACAATGACTGCAAAATGCCCAGAGAAGCAGGTGTGGTTTGCATGCTAGTGAAAGAGTGGACAGACTAAAAATGAAGTTTGCATGTCGGGGGGCAAACCCAGATACTCTCTTGGAAAGTGGTTAACGTTCAACTGATCATTCTGGGAAGTTTAGAAAACTGTAACAAGTTTTCCATTTTTGGCTGGGCGCGGTGGCTCACGCCTATAATCCTAGCACTCTGGGAGGCTGAGGCAGGAGGATTGCTTGAGATCAGGAGTTCGAGACCAGCCTGAGCAAGAGCAAGACCCTGTCTCTACTAAAAATAGAAGAAAAAAAAATTAGCCAATCAACTAAACATAGAAACAAAAAGTTAGCTGGGCATGGTGGCTCATGCTTGTACTCCCAGCTACTCGGGAGGCTGAGGCAGGAGGATCATTTGAGCCCAGGAGTTTGAGGTTGCTGTGAGCTTTGAGAAAATGCAGGGGACACAAAGACAGCTTCCAGCCCCTCAGGGTTTGGAAACTATTAGACATCGGTCAAGGCCTTCAGGCCTCCTATGACTCCCTGCCATCTAAGGTGGACAGCCCTGGCTTCCCAGATCTCAGTGAAAGGTGAAGCAGAACTTGCAAAAAGCTTGGGAAGCATTTTTGAGAGTAAGAGGTGAGAAAACCATCCATCAGTAATGCAGGCATGAGAAGCAAGCCAGGGCCAAAGATTTACAAAAACTTGCTGGTAGAATCCCACCCAGGTGTTGATGGGACCTAAAGCCAGACAATTCACCTGGAAGAGGTGGTTCCCTTTTAAAAAACAGAATGCAAAATTACACATACAAAAGTAGGTATGAGAGTAAATATTAGTTGAGAATGACAAAAGAAAACACAAACAATTTCTGAAGTATTAGAGATTCATCTTTTTTTCTGAAATCTTTTCAGTCGATTTACCAAAAATGTCTTCCTAGCCTGGCTTCTTCCTCACCTAGAATCAGCTACACCACCCAGCAACTCCCAGACCTCAATAGTTCCACATAAGGAAGGAGCCCTGAAGCATAGTCTTCCTTAGTTTCAGTAGACATCCATCTTGTCGAATGCGGATCATCAATGGCCAGACTTATCTATAAATGGCAAACAATGAAGTTGCAAGTCCCTCATCACAGTGAAATTCTAGGTTGTGAAAACTAGAAACTTAGAGATCATCTACACTAAACTTAGTCTTTCTCATATCTGTCAATTAAGGTATAGAGACAGGGAATTAGCAAGGATATAAGAGCCAGAAAACCTTCTCTGGTGCTCTTCCTGGTGCAGCCCACAGCCCACTCCAGCTGCCTCTCCTCATGTCTCTTGTCACATCGGAACTAGCAGAATATCTTCAAGAATATATGGTTTACTGTGTTTTGATTAATTAGTTAAACAGTATTAGCTGAAGGATGCCTAGATCTATCTATCTATATCAATCTATCTATCCATCAATCTATCTATCTCTTCTCTATGTATATATTGGGAAGATAGGAATACACTGAAAAACTTTTCACCTCCTTCCCCCTGAGTGTAATAGTGCAACTGAGCAGGTCAATGAGCACAGACAACAAATGGCTATAAATTAGCAAGTCTGCCACAAAATGGAACAATAACTGTTAGTCACTCATAATCTAAATAAATTGGATTCATCTTTGTGAAGTATTAAGTCCTGAGATGCTCATCCTATTAATACTAACTCATAGAATATACATATGTTTGTGTGGGTTGCATACTACTTGTAGATGTAAGCATCCTCTGAAAGATCTGACTAATGTCACGGTTTTGTGTCTCCCTCTAGATGCCCTGATCCAGCTTAATTCCCTTGTCATATTATCTCTCTGTTGCTGCTTGATTTTCAATCAGCCTGACACTACGAAGTCCCATCTTCAGGTTTAGTGAGGCTGATTCATTCCAAACCTCTCCAAGCAAAGCGGTTTTACTTCAGACTTGGTTCTGGAAGATCTGTCTCATCACCCTCTTCACACCTGCCTTCCTTGTGCTGGAACAAAGTTATTTGCTGATGTCATTGTTCATTTGGCTGACATATCCCCACCTCTGGAGCTAGAACCTTACTCTTATTGTCTGAGAATGAAAGAATTTGACTCAAGTGTCTTATTTGCTGATATTTTGTGGTTTTTGAATATAAGTAGGAAACACTGCTGGCTTTCAGGACAGTGAGTACATGGTCCGTGGTGGATGTTAGCAAAGCCGTCTCTTCTTTGTCTCTGCCTTCTCCAGCCCTTGTGAAGGTGAACCTCTAAGGCACACCTTCTGCAAGTCAGGGCCTTAATTTCTGGGTCTATTGCCCAGGGTCCCAGGAATGAGTGTCCATGTCCCAACACTTCCTCACCTGACACAGGCTCTGCTAACTGTTGGATCCTGCTTTGAACTTCAGTCAGTCCCACCTTGATGCCATAGTCTGCCTAGTCACTTTATATGATATGGAAGATATATTTTAACAGGGAGTTTGTGATGGTCTTATTCTGCTTGTGTCATTCTTAACACATATTTAACTTATCTGCCTGTATTCGTTTAGCAAATATTAGGTAATACTAAGTGTTAGGCATTAAGTCAGATACAATGATAAGCAAAACTTGCGTTGCATATATGAGATGTATGGGCTTTCTTTTCATTTGTCAACTATCAGTATGAATTATACAATAATAAACACTTAATGAAGCATGATATGTCTATATTGACTATTTTATAAACATTCCATATTTTGTTGGCTTTATGTTCTGATTGGTATCTGGTTGACAGATGACCCCTTTCATTTAGACTTTCATACTTGAATACTCTGGATCTCTGAAAATTAATAAAAAATGTATTGTACGTCTCCTCTTGTCTCTGTGTGAAGCATACAAATCAAAGCAAATCACTGTTCTGTAACCTGAGTTTGATTGCTTTAGACAATTCCAAGAAGAGAACAGCTTAATCAAATAAAATATTTTTCTAGAAGACTAATTACAAATCCTATTTTATAGGTATGAGAGCCAGTTTAATGGAAGCATAGAAAAATATTGACAGGGAAATACCTCGTATATAATAGAAATCAGCTGTCTAAAGGGATATAACTTGATTTGCTCAGGAATTATAAAGTAACTTATGGATTTTTTTACTTTTATAGAAGCAAAACAAATAAAATTCTCCACCAGAAGAATCCTAGTTGTCAAGTATCATAGGAATTTCTTACTCTGTTTTTACATAGATAATACCACCTGCCAGCACATCGCTGCTAATTACCAAGTGAAATAATACAAAAGGAAATAATATTCTGCTCACAGATTTATAAATCAACACTTTATATAAATTTTTTCCAGACATTAGAATTGTGAAACACTTTCTACATGAACCAAATGGTGTGATCAAGGTGGAACTTACATCTATGACAGTTTGCAACCAGAAAGGATCACTTTCGCTAAATATCTTTAGAGCGCTTTCTGAAGTGAGTTTCAGATGCATACCCTGCTCTCAAATCTGCTGCTTCTCCCCAGGACGATGGAAGCATTGGGCCTCAGCTGTCCTGTTTGTCTATTTAGGCAGCATGGACATCTGGCCACATTGAAGAGTTGAGCTGTTCAGAATGGATCTCCAGGAATTGGACTAGGACACACAGAAGCTTAGCATTAGGCAATGGGCCCTTGGAAATAGAAATGTACAGAGACTTGGGAATAAGGGAGGTCATTTCAAACTATACTGGTGAAAAAGCACAGAGATGTGGTCTGCAGAAAAAAATGGGATGATCTGGGATGAAGGACCAAGAAAGGAAGCACTTTGGCTCTCTGTGGATGAGCTTCATAACACCCTTGAGTTCTGGGAGATTCAACCAGCCCACCTCCCATCCTATTTCATCTTCATGACAAATCCCCCATTGCATAAGCGGGCATGAGTGGGTTTCTCTCCCTTGCAAATATCCCTGAGTTAGTTTTTGATACCTGAAAAGATGTCACCCCACACTCTGTGTCTATACAAAGAACTCAAAGACTAAATCTGAAATGGAAAAAACATTGAAAAGATAAGGTGATTGGAATACAAAATTGTGATTAGCTTTCTCACAGTACTGACATTTTTTGGTGAATCATAGAGTACTATGATATAAATTAAAGAGGTATTTAGGCATGTTTCATGGTATATGAGGAAAATACAAGGAAAATAAATGCTCTTCTCATAAATGTGGTTCTATGAAAGAATCTGAAGCAATCTGTGGCCCACCATGCCCTCAACTGCCTGGTTCCAGCACACCCTCATAAATGTATTTCCAGAGCAGCTGGAGAAACAACTGGGACACAAAGAGATTAGTGAATATTCATGAATTTTAGCTGCTGCCAAGGTGAATCTTCCCAAATCCTGATTATGTTTATTTAAGTGAAACATCTGCCAATAAAAGGAAGACGTGTTTATAGTAACAGCAGTGCTGTGGCTTCTGTTCTCTGAATAATCATAACACTGACACTGTCTGCACTGTCTTGTCCTTGGTGATTTTCTTTCATTCCTTTTTTAAATTATTATTTAGTAATAAACTCTTTAAAATGAACTTTCTTGTACTACTGAGATTGTTTGAAACTATAGCAATAAAAATGTTGCTTGTCTTCCTTCCTGTTGGAAAACGGTAGATGGGGATAAGGAAAGCACTCAGGAAGCAATGGAGTTTGCTCACATAAACCAAACTTGAGCATTTCTTTCCAGGGTTTATACACTAACCAGTGATGAACCAGCTGAGAACCGTGGGAACACTCTGTATATTCTCACAGACATGAGCAGCCCGAGTGTGAATTGTCCTATTTTTTCAATATTTCAGTAACAGTAATAAATACAAAGTCATCAATTCTCTGGAGATGGCACTACAGAGGATACATAAATAGACAATCTGTATTTCCTGGGTATTATCGTTTCCATTATTTCAGCCATAACTTTATTTGAATAAAAATGGACTATTATAAAAGCATAAAACTTGAGATCCTTCATGTTGTCATTCAACAAATACCCTAGGGCCCATTTTGTGAAGGACATTTTCTCTAAGTGTCACTCAGGAAACTTACACTTCAGGAGCAACGGGAGAAAGGCAGGAATGTGTCTACTTGTTTGCATGAAGTACCCACCATGTGCAAATCACCGGTGTAGACAGTGAGGATACAACAGTGAATATAATAACACAGTTCCTGTCCTATGGAGTGTGTTAGTTTCCCAGGACTGCTCTTACTAAATGTCACAAAATCTGTGGTTTAAAACGACAGAAATTCATTCTCTCATGGTTTTAGAGACTAGAAGTTGGGTTTCAAGATGTTGGTAGTGTCATGCTCCTCCCTAAGCCTCCGGTGGAAGAGCCCTCCTTGCCTCTTCCAGATTCTGAAAGCCCACGTGTTCCTTGACTTGTGGCAACATAACTCCAGTCTCTGCCTCTGCCTTCACACAGATGTCTTCCTTCTGTGACTGCATCTTCACATCACGTTCTTCAAAGGACAGCAGTCAGGCTGGGCGCGGTGGCTCACGCCTGTAATCCTAGCACTCTGGGAGGCTGAGGCGGGCGGATTGTTTGAGCTCAGGAGTTCGAGACAAGCCTGAGCAAGAGTGAGATCCCGTCTCTACTAAAAAAATAGAAACAAATTAGCTGGACAACTAAAAATATATAGAAAAAATTAGCTGGGCATGGTGGCGCATGCCTGTAGTCCCAGCTACCTGGGAGGCTGAGGCAGAAGAATTGCCTGAGCCCAGGAGTTTGTGGTTGCTGTGAGCTAGGCTGATGCCATGGCACTCTAGCCAGGGCAAAAGAGTGAGACTCTCTCTCAAAAAAAAAAAAAAAAAAAGGACACCTGTCATATTGGAATAGGGACCCACCCTTCTCCAGTATGACCTCATTAGAAGTAATTACATCAGCAATGACCCTGTTTCCAAATAAGGTCATATTCTGAGGTGTCAGGGGTTAAGACTTCAAAATATCTTTTGGGGGGAAACACAATTGAACCCATGACATGGAGCACTTAGGGAAATATGCTATTTCTAAAATTGGAGCCATCACATATTTGTAGAAAATAGTAAGATATAATTAAAAGGAAAAACTGATTTAAAAAACTGAGCAATTTGAGCTTGAGGTGGACAAGGGAGATGAAGAGATTTATAATCCTCATTCTCTGATTTTTGGTCATCTTCAACCCATTCTTGTTCTGTACTTGAAAATGCTGCTCTCTCCTCCCCTCACTGAACACTTCTGTACAGTAAACACCATTACTGGAATTTGTTGCCTTTGAACTCCATTGTAACAAGGTCTGGGTCCCTGAGTACCATTATCAGATCTCCAGAATTGCAGGCTTACCTGCTTGAACCCCTGCCAACCCTCTGGATTCAGGATTTCCTAGTTGGCTATTTCATCTGGGACATGACTGAAATCCAAGTTGTAACTACTCAGATCTCACCTTGAAGTACTGAAATGCCATGGGTCCCAGACTCCTCTCTTAGTCCTGTGTCCCTGTGTAAAAGTCTTTTGAGATTCTTCCTCTAATGGTGCCTTTGTGATCAGCTTCCACAGTCTTTGCCCATCTGTGTGGCTCAGCCAATGTGTGCCACTTCTACCACTCAGCCCCGGGGACGACATGTTGATGGGCGGCAGGGAGCAAACAGGAAGAAGTGTTATTATCATATGCAGAACAATGGACAGTCTTGAGAATACAGGGGGAAAGGTGAGCAAATGGCATAATATTATACTGAGCACAGACAGGGATGGAGGGCATCAGTTCAATAGAGAATAATTTGGGGCTTAAGGTACTGTAAAAGATTCATATTATCAAAATAAATCAATGTAAAAGTTGGGTTTACTTAGGAAGTTATAGTTTCTAAGGAATAGGAACGAAATACACAATCAACACTATCCCTAAAACCTGTATGCCAGATATAAGTGCAGTTTAATCTTTCACTTTTTTAAAAGGAGTACATATCATCATTTAAATACCTCAACACAAATGACGTTACCTGTTACCTGTGGGTCTTTGGAACAATGAGCTAGTTTATTTTGAAAATATAGCACATTATTTATTTGCGAGCAGACTATTTATCTGACAGCATTTTCAGGAATGATTATGTATAAACACTCACAATGGCCCATTCAGTACAAACCCTGCCATGGAACAGGTATTTCCAGTGGTGTTCTTCCAGGAATGAATACAATGCCCACTGAAATACAAAGCTTCCACAGTGGCATGTTGCAAACAAATTTCAATAGTGCCAAAGGAGTTCAGAGTCACTGTGACGTTACGCTACAGAAAGAATAGAGTTTGCAAAGCCACAGCCATGTGGTTTGGTTAAGCAGCTTGTAATTAGTCCCTCAGGTGTTTGCTCGTCACTCTTGACTCTAATTTTAAAAAATGAAACACACACACACATAACATTCTATTACTTAAAAAAAAAATGTTTAACTCCTTTTGTTTCTGAAAATAATGATATAATTCTTCACCTCCCTTTAAGAACATTTATGAGATTAATTCCCTAAATAAAGGAAAGCATTTAATAGAATTAATTCCCTTGGATTCAACAAAGCTTATAAGGTTCTTTTTCCCCCAACTTTAATACTGAAACATTGAGTGACAGTACAAAATGACAGAAAGAATTTGGTCTGTTGTTTTATGTGAATACCTTCCAGATTAAAGAACGTTTATGGGAGTTTTTGCAGTGAAATTTATCTCCTTTTGGAATTGTTACATTTTCTAGTAAAAGCTGCATTTACTCAACCATTTCCATGTTCTTACGCTAATAATAAAAATATGCTATGATCAGAAAACACTTTATTTTCCCCAAAATTCACCAAATACTGTAAAATTTTTCTTCATTTGGTTTTCAAAAAGTCTACCTGGAAAAGATAAAATTCAGGAAGTATGAGGAATAGAATAAAAAAACAAAACTTTGGAGAGTATGCTAAGAAAGATTGTTTTGAGTATTAGGAGATTTGGAGGTCTGCACGATTCATGAAGGTAACAATAAATAAATCACCCTAGGACCTAGGTAGAGTACTAAGAAGAATCCAGAAAGTAAGGGCATCCTTAACAGGGTCTAAAAGTCATGGCTGATATACCACACTCTGTGATTTAATTTTCCCTTCAATTTTATACAGGGGATACTGTTACTGTGCTTATTTTGTAGCTACTAAATTAAGGAACAGAGTAAACTGCTTAAAGCACCACAGTTTAGGAAACCAAGACTCTACCCCCTGCCTCCATGACCACTGTGCAGTAATGCCAGCTGGCAAAAGGAGGTTCAGAGCCAGATCCTAAGAGCTATAAAACTGTTTAAGATTTTTTGCGGCTTTGGGTGAATAGGGAAATTTCCCAGTTCACACAGATATTAGTAGTCTATTTTCCCTTGGGAAAACACAGAAGTGACAAACTTAAATAAAATCATCATTATTTTCATTTTTTTCTAAACATAAATTATCTTTGTAAGAACATGAGTAATGAATAAGAGAGCTTGTAAATGGAGTTTCTTTTTCTTTCTGCTATTTTCTCTTTCTCACCTGCACTCAAGGTGCAGAAAGTGAAGTTAATTATACTCTTCAGTTCAGGGCACACTGGTGTCACTGGTCTTTGTAAGGCCCTTCTCTTTTATTTTTCTCTTAATTCCCCATCACAACTCTCATTCTATTGCAAATGTGTTTAATGAAAGCCCTGAGATATAGTCAAACCCTTCAGAGATGTGTGGGATTGTTCTCTGGACTTATTTGGGTAGACGCCACTCTTTTCATTAAGTAATGTTGCATTGAGCTCCAGATGTTTGCAACAGTCTGCATTCTCACTAAACATGCACAAGGAGTCCCACTTCCTCTGCTCTTGCCAGATTTCACTATTATTTAACTTTCCAAATTTATATAGTGTGACAACTCAAAAAGGAGTACTTCATGGCTCTGAATACCAGTTGTGGTATTCATCATTTTGTGCACTGGTTGGCCACACAAGCTTCCTCTTCAGAACTATCTGCGTAGTGGATTTACCAATTTTTCTATTGGTATCCTCTTTCTGAATGAGATATTTCCCAACTACACATTATAAATACATTCTTCTTTATTTTCTTCTTGTAGCCTTTTAATTTTAGCTGCCAAACTTAGGACTTTAATCCATCTAGAGTTTATTTTTATTTATGTTTTCATCAATTTAATTTTTCTTCAAAAAAAACAACTCTTAAAATTATTTACTGAATACTCTTTGTATTTCTGTCAATGACAATGGAGATTTATTCCATCGCTATCATGCACCAACTTTGCATGCAAACAATACTCTGCCTGAGCCTCAATATTGCATTCCATTGGTCTTTTTGTTCCATGCAAGAACCACACTATGTATTTTATTTTATTTTATAGCATTACAATGGATTGTGACATGTCTTCACGCACCTTAGGGCAAGTCTCTCTCTTTGTTCTTCTTATTCATAATCTTTGTTATTTACAGATTGGTGTTTTTCCATATGATTTTCAATCAGTTTGTTCAGTTCCTCAAAAAATTTTGCTGAAATATTGCTGAGAAATGCACTGAATTCATAAATTAATTTGAGAAGAATGACATCTTTACAATGTTAGAGTTTACCAATAATGAATAGCTGTTTATATGTCTATTTAGGATAATTTTTTGAATTTTGATTGAATTTTTAACAAGGATTTTGCTTATTACGGTTCAATGCACAACAGAGACGTGTACACATCTAATGTGCATAGTTTAATGAATCACCTCAAAGCCCTCACATCCATGTAAATCACCATCTAGATCAAACATAGGAATATTATCAGCACCCCAAAATCTTCTCTCATGCCCTCCTTCTCCCCAAAGTTAAATACTGTTTTGGTTTCTAATATTCTAGATTAATTTTTATTGATTTTTAAATTCTATATAATGGAATCATATAATATGTAAATTTCTGTGTAATTTATCACATACCATTACATTTGTGTAAAAGTCATTAAGTTAACTGCTGAATTTATTTATTCATTTGAACATTTGGGTTATTTCTAGTTTGGGGTTATTATAAAAAAATCTACTAAGCATATTCTTATACATATATTTTGGTGGCTATGGACTGAGGAGTGAAATTGCTGGGACGTAAGCGTTCATATGTTCAGGTTCAGAACACATGAACCACCCTACAGTTTTCCAAAGTATTAAATAATTGTTACAATTTACTTTCATACTGGCAGCAAAGAATTCCATTTGCTCCATACCCTCTCCAACTCATGGTATGCCCAGTCTTTCCTTTTTGTTGTGTTCTTAGTGCACCACAAGAGGAACATGGTGTTGCTTTGTCCATTTATTGGACATGTTAACTTTGATTGCTTGACTAATGTGGTATCTGCCAAGATTCATCACCTTAAATGTAATAGTTCCTTTTATAAGTAATTTGAGGAAGATAATTTGAGGCTATGTAAATATCCTGTTCCTCATCAAACTTTTATCCATTAATTTTAGAATAAACTGATATTTATTTATATCTATGGTAGGTCTTGCCCTGTAAAATCAGCATCTGTTCTTTTGAGGTCAAAGACATAGGGAGCAAGATGGCTCCTATGATTGTCTCTCCACACGAACATCACATTCAACAGCTATCCATGCAAGCAAACATCTTCAGAAGAACTAAAAATCAGGTAAGTAATTGTACTACCTAGTTTTAACACTATATCAAGGAAAGAGGCACTAAAGAGAGCAGAAAAGACGGTCTTGCATTGTCTACACCATCCCTCCTCCAAACCCCAGCAGAGCCACGCCAGCATGCCAAGTGGAGAGGGAATCTGTGTGACCGGAGGAGGGAGAGCGAAGTGATTGTGGAACTTTGCATTGAAACTCAGGGCTGCCCTGGCATAGGAGAACACAGCACAGGGCAAAATTCTGCTGGTGCCCACGGAGGGAGCGTTTAGACCAGCCCAGCCAGAGGGAAATCCTCCGCCCCCCAAACCCAAGTTTGAGCTAGCCTCACTACAGGCTGAAAAAAGCAGCCTGGGGCCTAAACTAAATTTGTAAGACAGTCGGGCCACAAGGGCTATAGTTCTTGGAAAATTCCTGTGGCTGGGCTGGCTCAGAACCAGTGGACTTAGGATGTACATAAAACGTGAGCAATGGTGGCCAAACCAGTGCCTTGAGTGCCTCTCCCCTGACTATAGGCAGTGCAGCTCAAGGATAGTCTTCTACCACTTGGAGAAAGTAAGGGAAGAGCTCAGAGGACTTTGTTTTGCAACTTGGGTACCAGCACAGCCACAGTAAAATAAAGTACCAAGAAGACTCCTAAAGCCTGTGAATCCAGGCCTTAGTTCATGGATGGCCTTTGAGGACTCACCCTGGTTAGAAGGAAATATGAGGTTCCAGTTCTGGCAGGATTCACCACAGATCCCTTGAGCTTTAAATAAACATCAGAAGTAGCCAGATAACAGTCACCACAGCTTTGGATGAGACTGGACTGGCTTCAGGTGTGACCTGGTGCTGGTAGCCAAAAGGGAGTGTCTATATCCCCTATATGTAATTGTTAAAATTACATATTCCTGATACCTGCTTTCATATAATCTGATTCTTTGGATTTTTAGAGAAGTCCAGGAATTGGCATTAAAAATAAACACAGGCCAGGCACAGTAGCTCACACCTGTAATCCCAGCACTTTGGGAGGCCGAGGCGGGAAGATCACTTGAGCTCAGGAGCTCAAGAGCAGCCTGGGAAACATAGTGACACCTCATCTCTACAAAAAATAGAAAAATTAGCCTGGCATGGTGGTGCAAGCCTATAGTCCCAGCTACTTGGGGAGGCCAAGGCAGGAGGATCTTTTGAGCCCAGGAGTTCAAGGTTACAATGAGCGATGCACTCCAGCTGAGTGACAGAGTAAGATCCCATTTCAAAAAAAGAAAAAGAAAACGAACGCAAAAAACCCAGGAGATTCTGATGCAAGTGGTTGGGGACCTCATTTGAGAAACACTGCCTGCATAATGCCTTCACTCAGTATGATGTTTGAGTTGATGTTGGTTTGTCTGTCCTTCTTGTACCCTTCTCCCTTCACAAAGAGTACGAAAAGTGGGCTACTGGAATAGAAGTACATTGACTCATCATGGCAACAAAAGGCATTTACTGAAATCTCAAATCTCAAAGTTTGAATATAAATTTATAATTATATTTTGCTTGATTTGGGCTGAAATATAATAAATGAATGGATTGTCTACCAATCAAATTTTAAAGTTTATTGCTTACAAAGTGAATATCTTTCATGTCAGACATAGAGTTAAGAATATTCTTAAGGCTGATACCCTATCATGCACTATTGATCTTTCCACCTGTTAACTGTATGGTATAAATAACCAAAAGGCAAGAGTGAACTCGGGGCATTCCCTGCTGAACCATCTTTCATGCAATGTAAAGTTGGTGGAACCAATGTGAAGGCATCTACTTCTCTCCACCAGGGATGTTAATACTCTCACTTGGACCAACTAAAGGAAAGTAAACCATTTGCTTTTCTATTTCTTCATAAAACCTTAAACATTTCACCCAGCACTTTTAGTTGCTGTGAAAATTTGTGTTTCTGTGATAAACTGCATAGGACTTTGAAAAGCAGACTTTTCCTTTCCCACACAATATACTATTAATAGTCCTATTTTAATTGGATGGAACTTTCATTTTCATTTTTTCTTTTGAGAAAGCCAATCTGCGCTAGTTGTGGAAATAATTATTCAACATGCAGCTTAAAAAGCCTGTTAAAACAATCTCTCAGGAAAGTCCAAAGCCAGGAAGGATTAGCTTTCCAAGAGGGAGGACAGTTGTTTACACTCAGATGTCATGCTATCCAGCAGATCTGGACAGTTCACTTTCAGCATAAATTCAGCTATTTTATTTTCCCCTACAACTGAGAACATTAAAATGATTAACATGATTTTAAATCACTCAATAATCTCATGTTAGAAAGATAGAAATTAGACTTAACACAGAAAGGAACAGAGAAAGGCTGTGAAAATTCTAATTTTCACCTCATTTTTCTTCTAGTATTTTTCCAAATATTTTTTAAAAATATTTTATGTGATCCCATAGCAAAAAATAGAATAACCCATGTCAGAGAAGAGTAAAATGGATGCTGCTTTTGGAGAAATCAATTTGAAGGTCTTTTTGTTTCTTTAGAGTCTTGATTATAAAATAATAATTGTAAATGTAGTAATAATGAGAAGCACCTGTTTAAGTTCCAAGATCATTGAAACATGAAGCACGAGATAATAAAAGAAACTCACAAAATATCCTGAGTATTTTTCCCTAGGAAAGTGATTTTTAGACTGGTTAATCTCTGAGGATATGGTTTCCTTATCTATAAAAGTAAGTGATTGAGTTTAATGTCATTATAAACATATTCACCAATAAAATAAACAGGGATAATATTCAAACATACTTGAAAAATAACAAAACATAATCTGTAATGATAAGAAACTACCTGTCTTGTTCATAGATAATAATTTTTAGGCCTAAATAATTAGAACCTTAAGTAAATCAGTTGGTTTCTTAGAGCTTCTGGTTTTTTTTATTATCAAAATGAAAATAGTTGGACTAAATTAAATGTTCCTTACCTGAGTTATGATTTTTGGCCACAGAGGAACAAAGGGACCCTGACACAGTGTGAAAACTTTATTACTAGTATTATTATTTTTTTATTTCAGAATATTATGGGGGTACAAAGGCTTTGGTTACAGAAATTGCCTTTGCACAGTCAAGTCACAGCTACAAGCGTGAAAACTTTTGAGTGTGTGTGCGCTTTCTTGAAGGAGGGTTCATAGCTTTCTTTTCCAATTCTCAAAGAGATCTAAAGCTAGGAACACACTAGATGATTGCCAAGGTCCCAGTTGCTCTAAGATCCTGAGGTTTGTATGACTTTCAGCTCTACTTGAGTTCTGATCAAGAAAGAGCCTGCCTTTCTTACTAAACTTACAGTCCAAGAGATTAATATTTAAAGATCTGAATTACCCACTGTGCATGAGAAATATTTCCTTATAAATAAGTCAAATAGAATAACCGGCTTTTCATAACCAGAATATTCTGTAAATCAAACGTCATGAAGTTCCTGGAACATTTTTGTTGTCTAAAAAGAAGACCCAAGTTCATTACAAATTTTATTTACATGGAGACATAATGTCCACAAAAAGAAAAAAGGATTTTTTTTTGTATGTAATAGGGTTTGTCTTGAAGAACAGATGGAAAGTAACCCAGAAGCAGGTGGGTTATGTACACATTTGTTATGTAAGAAGAGGCAAAAGCTTGGTCTTAATGAGAAAGTCATCTTCAGTTAAGAGCGTGGGAGGACTTTTCTCCATTGAAACAAAGACATAATGATGAAATGCTAAAGCTGTCAAAATAAAAGTTGCTTTGGCAACAAGGCTGAGTTTTTGTCTTGGAATCTGAAGAAAGGAAGATTACAGAGATGAAGTAGATACAAAATAAGGAGAGCTTGAACCTGGTATTGACAGATGGGAAATGTGTTGACACCTGATGGAAAATGCTTCTGGCTAAGTCAATTCTATTTTTTAAAAATTTCTATTCTCCTTGTGAATTGTCTCATGTGACAAGATGCAAACTTTAGGCATATAATAATAAATTCAACCACTGGTTTTTAGTTCCCACAGTATAAGGATTTTTGTTCAGATATCCTGGGGCTAATCTGTTGTGAGTTACCTAGGAAATTGCTCAAGTTGTTTAGACTCTGGAAAGGAAACATTACTTATGTGATTTTTTTTTTTCCTAATCTGCTTCAATGTTTTTTACTTCGGAACTGTATGCATGTTAAAGCATACAGGTGGTACAGAAGAAAGAGCAGGAAGGAGAGACTATTCCTTCTGGCTGGATCCAAATGATTTGAATCATAATCAAGATAGAGATGTGTTGATGTAAATGGATCACATCAAACCAGATGAAACAATAGTCTATTGTCTATTGATATGCACACATGTGCCTTGATATGAATGCAAATGCTTTCTAGAAAGGTGAGACTGAAAAGAGCCCTAAGGTGATGTTAGAGGAAGATGCTAATGTTAGGAGGTACAGACGTAGAGGAACAAGCAATTCAGAACTTTAAGAAGTGTATTCACGCACTTTCTCCCTGTGCTGTGAATTGGGAATTCAAAGACACCAAAGCAAAATCACTGTCCCAAGGAGTTAACAGTTTTGTGGTCAAGAAAGGTAGAAAAAAGAATGGGGATATAGTATTCTCCGCATGTGATAACTGAGTCTGGAAGTAGCTTACAAAGAATGATAATCAGACTGTTAAGTTCTTAAATCAGAGGGAGAACTAATAGTAAAATTGTAAGTGGAAAGGTCACAGGACTATATCCTTACTACTTAGGTGACAATGGAAAGCAGTTTTCCTCTGAAATCAAGGAGCTGGCCTGGATTTCAAGCCCTCTGATAGAACTTTGTCACGGGACTTAACGAGAACTAAAAGAAAAATTGAGTCTTATACTACATGACTAAAAGTACCAGAAAACTAGCAGGAAAATGAAATCAAGGAATCAACGACTGTAGTTAAAGGGAGAACAAGCCTAGAAAGTATTCTTCAACATATGTAAGCTTGTTTAAGCTAAGTGAGTAACCAGAGACAGTGTGCCTATAATTTATCTCCTGTGTATAAATTGTATCTCACAATCCCTCCCTCTGAGATAAAAATAGTCATGCTCGTGAACTAACAGGACCTGTGCTGTGTTGCAGTGAGCCCTGTGAAGGAGGAACACCGTCAAGGAAGGAAAAGGAGAAAGACTACCGACATATGGGCCCTAACACCAGGAGGGACAAATGTAACCTTGTACTTTTTAGCACTCAATAAATATCACAGTAGGGGAATAAGGGAGGAAAGGCATGAACATCTGCTTTTTCCAAAGCAAAGAAATTCAAGAGCTATGCTGTAGGAACTCAGCCAGAAAAAATTTGTTTGGAAATTTGTTAGCAAACATTGGTCAGAGACAATTGAGAGACACAAGTTTGTAAGGCTCCAAACCCTAAAAAATAGAAAATTTAAACTGTCATTTATTTGACTGCATAAGAGAGCAGGAGACATTACAAATTATCTTTAGTTAATTTAAGCTTTTACGTTTACCACATTCACTCTTCGACAACCCTTGGAAAGCTTCAGAGGTAGTGATCTTATTCATTCCTGGATTCTCAGTGGAAAAATAAATGGTATTAGTAGACATGGTAAAGAAAGAACAGCAACAACAACAAAAACCCAGCCTTATGGCTCCTGGATGGAACTATGATATGAATCATGATCCTTCAGTAGTTCCTTGTTCTTCATTGTCTAGGTTTGCCCCCTACATCCTCAAATCCATGCTTGGATTGTGACCTTCATCCATAACCAGGTCATACGGCTAGCACATGGAAGAGAATTGTTCTGTGTCATCTAGAATGCAGAATTAGAACCATTCTGTAGAGGTTTCCAGGAAACAACTTAAGATAAATATAAGAAAGAAATCTCTAAGAAGTCTTATAGTTTTATGAAGTCATAATGGCCTTGCTGGAAAATAGTAAATTCCATATCACCAGAGATATTCACGAAGAAGTTGGATAGCTACTCAGCAGGAAGTGATAGGGAAATTTCTTGCACTGAGTAGAGTAACAAGGTTGTTAGAGGACATTTAAGATTTTGTTTAATCTTTCTTTCTAATTGAGGGGCTAATTGGTGGGGCCCTGAATGGGACAGAGGAAAAGAGGAATAGTTCTTAGTTGAAGCTATGGTATCGATTGGTTGATCACACCAACCAAATAAACCCATACAATGTTTATAAACTAAGTAGTTCAGAATCCAAGAAAATTGCCCAAATTTTGTGACCCAGACAGTTAAGCTCAGGAGCTTAATTTACAAAGCCAAGAAAGATTTTAAAAACCAAGACAAGTCCAGAGACAGAAGGAAGAAAAAAAGCTGGGGTGGTTACTCGCAGACAAATTCTAGAAGAGGAGCAGGTCACAAAAACTTGGAAAAAAATATTTAAAAAGTGTCCAGACCCCTCTGGTTTACCCAAGGAAGGAAGATGAAAAATGAGAGGGCAGGATTAGTGACCACTTTACCTGCAGTGGCTAGAGAAGGTGAGAGTTGGAATCTGAATGTTAGGAAGAGGCAGCTAAGCTAAGATCTGAAAATCAAGCATTTCTAACAGAAGGTGCAGTCAGTGCAGAATCCTGAAATTAGAAACCAGTGTGGTGTGTTCCAGCACTGGAAAAGTGGCCAGTATACCTGAAGTGTAGTGAGAAAGAGGAAGGATGGAGGGAGACAAGGTTGAAGAGACAGGCAGGGACCACTTCATGTAGGGTTTTGTAAAGTTTATTGAGGAACTTAGATTTTATTTTGTTTCTAAAGGAAGCCACAGACTTTTTGGCTTAAGAACCTAATGGTAAAGGGACCAGAATATAAATGGTAGGAGATATACACTCTTTACCTCAAACCGTCATGGAACAGAGACAGGGACCATTGAAACAAGGGCGTCGATCATATTTCTAGGAGAATGAATGCTATCAGGGTTTTGAGTTGTATGATCACTGCACCTCTCGGGTATGGGAGCAACTCAGGCTTCAGGAGGACACTGCCATAAACATCATGGGACAATGAAATGTTTATTCAAAGGGACATCAAGGAAATACTCCAGATTCAGAGGGTTGAGTACAAAGTTGTAAAACTTAGGAATAGGGACCAAAATTAGTATATAATCCCAAGGAATAAATTAATTTTGGGAGGACAGAAAAAACCGTGAATCCAGGCTGAATGATCTCGTGGTAGCTATCTCTGAAATCCTGGACCCTGAGTCAGATTGATTCCAAAAGAGACTGAGTGAAGAAAGGGATCGATTAAGCCATGACATTTTGAAGTTCTCACAAGTTTGGAATGCTGACGGCTCTTAGATAGTTGCCTACCTTGGCCAGTAATTGGGATACGTTGAGAACTATGTGTGGGAAAGTCCTGGAAGTGTGAGAAGCTATAAAGAAAGATAATGCAACAGGGCAGAAGAAAAAGCTGCACCATGAAGCATGTTTAAGGAAATGAAACCTAATAAACCACCATATTTGCAAGTTATGCAATCAAATGAATATTTCTTCACAGGAGTTATCTTGGAAGCCAGACACTAATCCCAAAAATGCTTTCATTTCTCATGGCAATTTCAGAGCTCTTTTACAAGATACATCCATGTACATGCCTAGGTGAACAGACATGTCTGATTTCCTCAGTAACATTCCTTTTTCTTTGATCTGTGATTGAAGGCTAGTTCTAAAGTCAAACCTACTCTAAAGAATGAATATTTGGCAACATCTATGATTTTTCAAAAAATGTACTTTTAATTTTGAAGGCATTTTCAAAATTGTTTTGAGTGTGACACCATCTTTATAAAGCATGAAATTCCAAAGTAACTACAGGATTTTTATGTTTTCATCCACGGTGAATTCTCCAAAATTTATATGAAAAATTCCATATACAAAAGACAAACAATAAAGTGCTCCTTATAAACTGTTTTGAAAACAATATTCAAAAATGCATTTAAGCCCTATGCACATATTTTCATTTGTTATTTATACATTTTTCTTGTTTTATAATTAAGCAGACAGTTGAATGACAGAAATCTAATGGGTAGACAATTAAAACTAAGGATTTGTTTCTTTCTAGAAGCAAATTTTATTGTTTTATTATTTGTATTATATTTTTATTTATCTAAGTTTTTGTCTTTTTTAAGTAAGAAGGTCATAGAACAATAAAATGCTTAAATAATTGCACAAACAGTGCCATACACGTAAAGATAGCACATGGTAATAGCACAGAAAATCTGGAAATAGGGTGTCCAGGGCTAGTATATCAGTGCCAATCATTCTCCATGTTCATCCTACTATGTAGATCTTACCCTCAAAATTCTCTCATGGCCCAGGAGGGCTGTTGGAACTTGAGCCACCACGTCTGAGTCCAGATAGATAGAAGTGAAAAGCTAAGAGAACTATAAATGTGTTCCTTCTAGAAGTAGATTCTCCATAAGCAAATTTTTCCAAAAATCTCTTATATGTCCACTTATATCTCATTGGCCAGAACATAGTCATATGACCAAAAACTGACAAAGAGCCCAGTTAAAAAAATTGAGTTCTCTTATGAAGGAGACTGTGGGAGGCCATAAATGTTGGGGGGACAACCAGAAGTCTCTGTTAAGAGAGTTCTTTTCCCAAATCCTGCTGATGTTATAGCCTCCAGCTCCAGTTTTCTCGGATCATCTAGGCAGAAACAATAATGCTCCCCATTACCAGATTAGTTCTTCTCTTATATTTGAACAAAATTTGAGTACATTTTAGGACACCAGCTTGTACTTGGCAATATTATGAAATTGAAGCCTGACTTTTCAGTAAACAAGAGTTATTTGGATAAGTAGATTATTATTTTTTTTGATATTCATTACTAAAGGACCTTTTTGTATAATAAAACATCTCCCTCACTAGAAACAACATTGCAGAGAATGCATTTGAAAATGATGCTTTGAGTTAAAGTTGGTTAAATTCCAAACTTGTTTGCTGTTATACTTCTCTTCAGTGTATGTTTACAGTGGATAAATTCTAAAACATTATAATAGTAAAAACTAGTTGAAGTAACTGGAGAAACATAAACTCCTCCTTTGTTTCTTTACCTAGTAAAGTTGCTTTTGGAGAGTTTGCCTGACATACTGATAACTTTCAAAATGTACATCTAGTGAATTGTGAATAACGCTGTAGTAAACATGAGAGTGCATATATCTCTTTGAGATCTTGATTTAAATTCTTTTGTACAAATACCCAGAATTGGGACTGCTAAATCATATGATAGTTCTATTTTTAATTTTTTCAGAAAACTCCATGCTATTTTCCATGATGGCTGCACCATTTACTTTCCCACAAACAGTGTACAGGTGTTTTAAGTTACTCACATTCTCACCAATACTGGCTATCTCTTGGTTGTTTTTTTATAATGGTCATTCTAACAGGCGTGAGACGATATCTCATTGTCGTTTGATTAACATTTCCCTGATGATTAGTGATGTTGAATGATGATATCTTTTAATAATGAATGATGATATCTTTTCATATACCTGTGGCTCATTTGCAGGTATTTTGGAGAAATGTCTATTCAAGTCCTTTGTCCATTTTTTAATCGGATTATTTGCTTTCATTGCTATTTATTTGTAGAAACTCCTTATATATTTTGAAAACTAACCCTTTGTCAGATACATGGTTTATAATTATTTTCTACCCTTTCATAGGCTGCCTTCTCATTCTATTAATTGTTTCCTTTGCTTTGCAGATGGTTTTTAATTTGATGTAATTATACTTGTCTATTTTTGCTTTTGTCTTCTAAGCCTTTGGTGTCGTATCCATGAAATCACTGCCAAGATCAATGCCATGAAGCTTTTTCCCCTCTTTTTCCTAGAAGTTTTGCAATTTCAGGTCTTACATTTAAGTTTTTAATCCATTTTGAGTTGATTTTTATGGGCGGTGTAAGATAAGCATTCAATTTTATTCTTTCGCATATGAATATTCCATTTTCCCAATACCGTTTGTTAAATATCCATTCCCCATTGAGTATTCTTGGATCCTTGCCAAAGACTATATATGCATGGCCTTATTTCTAGACTCTCTATTACTTTCTTTTGTAGCATTATTCACAATAGTTATGATGATGAAATAAACTAAATTTCTACTGACAGATGAATAGAGAAAATGGTGAATATATATACACAATGAAATATTATTCAACTCTAATAAAGAAGGAAATTCTGCCATATATGACAGCATGAATGGACCTTGAGGACATTATGCTAAGAAAAATAAACCAGTCACAGAAGGACAAAAGTTGCATGATTCCATTTACATATGTGTTTCAAATAGTCAAACACGTAGAAACAGAAAGTAGAATAGTGGTTGCCAGGGGCTGGGGGCTGGGGGGTAAAAGGGAAATTGCTATTTAATAGGTATAAAGTTTGAGTTATATAAGATAAATAAGTTCTAGAGATCCACTGTACAAACTATGAAGTTGTAAAGGAAATTTAATCTAACATTTTGGTTGTCTTGTCCTGAATCTACTTTTCTATTTCTGCAGTTTTTCATGTGTTTCAGGTTTTCACACTCCTATACCTAAAGAAAGTTAACCAAAGTCACAGGATTTTTGAATTGAGTACTGAATTGTATTTTCAGTGGGTTTCTAATGCTAATGTGAATTGAAAATGTTGAACTATACTGACTGGAAAGTAAATGGAATTAGTGAAAACATCATGGGAAAAATAACTTACCCAATGTAATCATGCATTTTAAGGTGTCATTAGAAAAAAATTAGTGTGTTCTTAATCTCAAGAATTTTGTCTTAATCACATAGAAGGGTACCAAATTATCAGAGTAAAAGTGTTTCATCACGTGTAGTAAAATTATAACAGCACACTGTCTAGTAGCATTTATAAATACATTTATCACAATTTATAAAAGACAGAATAAAAATAAGAGAATAGAAATATGATCTAAATGATCTCTTAATTAATATCCTTTTTTAAAATTTATAACTCTACCCTTGGGCAAGTTGTCAATTCTCTCTCTTTTCTCATTCATAAAATGGAGAAAATGTGGGCTTAAATAATAGACCATTGGGAGAACGGGGTTAACACATTAAAAGGCCCTAGACCGATAATGCTGCATATTGTTATTATTATTTAAAATGATCAAATAATTTTTGATACTGAATGTGTGCATATGCTTTTTGGTCTTATTTTCCAAAGAATTTTGTGTGACTGGCTCTATGCAATAATTGCCTCACAGCATTTCTTTATTCAGCTACCTCTTAAACAGATTTCTCAAGAGCATCCAATTTTCTTGGTTTCCATTATCATTAGTATGCAAATTCCATCGTTAGAACAGAGATCTGGAGAGGTGATGGCAAGGAAAAAAAAAAACCACACAAAACAAAACACTGATGGGCAGTTTTTAATGGTATTACATAGTCTCTTCACAGTGAGGAGGAATAAAATCCTCCATTAAATGAGTAAATATACTAAAGCTTTCTTTTATCTATCAGCCTTCTTGATAGCATTTGCTCTATTTATTGAATAAATTGTACTGATATCTGCCTTGCATGTGGTATGTTGAAGTCAAAGTTGTCCATCTTGCATTAATACAAAAAGTGTATTATTATAAGAGCATAATCTCTGAACCCAAATTGCCTAAATTCGAGTCTTTTCTTTGCCACTTACAAGTTGTTTAACCCTGGGTAAAATATTAAAATCTTTGGACATTGGTTTCCTCATCTGTAAAATGCTGATGATAATAGTACCTACTCCAAAAGTGTAGTGAAGATTAAATGAATTAATATATGTAAAGCATTTAAAATAGTGCCCAGGCCTGACAGTGCTCAATGTTAGTTATTACTACCAGTCAGTGTATGGCTTTTCTCATGAGCTTTCTTGATCTATATAAAATACCTTTCTAATTTTAGAGGACTTTATTTCTTTGCCAAGCTAAAGCATTGTTGTAACTATTTTCAAAGCATTCAAATCCTTCTCTACGTAAGCAACCATTTAATATTATTCTCTAAAGCTTTCCTTAAGGTGAGGAAACCAGCATTTTATAGCATCGCACTGTTAATTCTGAGCCCTCCCCAGCCTGCAAGGCAAATGAGCAGACTCTTTCCCCTCTAGAGTTCCAGCCACCATTCAGAATTCACAGGAAAAGAGAGAATGACCTGACATTGCAGAATATGTCTCTGATGGGAAGCTATGATAGAGGAATACCTGAGTATGATTTTGATTCTAGTTTTGTGCCTACAGGGGAGCCCCACTCAACATAGCTATTAAGCTGTGGCCATTATCTTTCTCAAATGGTTTCAGTCAAATTCATTTTCTTAGGGGTGCCTGGACCACTCCTCTGAATTTCACATTTATGTATTTAACTCTTAACTGGTCATCTCCATCAAGGTGTTGAACAAATATTTCATATTCAATGTGGCCCAAATTAACTCATCATCCTTCTTCTGAAAATAGTTCATCTTCTGGCGCTTTCTCTCTTAGTTACTCAAGCTAGAATTTTTGACAGCTGTCTCTTCCTCCCACCCTACGTTGAACCTTAAACTTCTTCCCAGCTATTCTAGGATAGTCCAGATTTCAAATATTCTTCCCAACTCTCTATAATTTGTAAGTAGTTCTAAGTGCTCAGCTGAGTTTCAACACTAAATTTGCAATAGAGCCATTATGTAAAGCTCTGGGATTTTCTCAATGTTGCTCAGTCCAGACAACACAGATTCTGATATTTGACCATGGGTTCTATGTATTTTATGATATCATGTGTAAATCAACTTATTTGTAAATATGAAAACAGAGTATAAAACCTAAATGCTAAAAAACACAGTACCCAGAAATCAATGGCTCATATTAAAGCAAAATGAAATTTACATGTCCATGACATCTGGTAAGTTTGTGTTTGGTTTATCTGTTCAATAACAAAGAATATATGAAAATGACATTTGCTATAATAATGAGTTTATTCAGATTAAGTGAACTGTTTACATACTTTTTTGCATTTCCTTTATTCTCTCCATTCTTTGACCACAAAAAGTGCAGAGATAGGAACAAATTTTAAGTTACATTTTTTAATTTTAATTAAAGTCTATACATAAAATATTACCATATAAAGATCAAAAAAGCCTGACAGTTTCTAGTAATGCATAGGCACTTAGCTCAAAAATAACCATAGCAAAAAATAAGAATGCTCCACTCAAGTCTATATTGTAAATAAGAAATATGGACCAAGAGCCACTTTTTACTTTACAATGACCAAGACAAAACATAGTGAACCAGATTTATTATTTTTGTTGCTTTCATGTTAATCATTTATAACTACAAAGTGGTATTTTAGCATGCTCATTGTTTATCTTTGCCATTTTAAAGTCTGTAAATGAACTTCAGTATTTATTTAAGAAGGTAATAACAGTGATGGACCAACTTCTCCTCAGTTTTTTTTTGATATATTAGCAGTGAGTTTGGGTTGCAGCTTTGATGGGCACACATGTCCCCAGTGGTCTTGTTTCACTGCTATGAGATACAAGGAAACTTAAGCCCTCACATTTTCACATTCACAAAAGAAGATACAATAAACTTAAAATATAATAACTGTAATTTAAAAATGACTATGGATGTGCTTAGTGGTAAGCAGAGTCGTGTGTGTGTGTGTGTGTGTGTCTGTGTCTGTTTAACATTTCTACCTAGTGTAAGAGTTGGACATTCAATCCAGCTATCCTGTGCTATTTACTTCTGCAGATAGAAATCTCAAGTTAATTTAAGAGACATTGGTATCATATTATTGTGTAGCATGAAACAGAACTCTTGAAGTTCTTAACAGCATTGTTTTTTTCCACGATTCCTTGTATGAGGCAAGCAAATCACCATCAACAAAATGTTTCCAATGAGGAAACCAAGTCAAAGAGGTCAAATAATTTCCCCTGAATCACATAACTCTGCAGAGCATTGGATCAAAGATCAAAAAATCTGGCACTAAGTCTTTCCGTATCTTCCACCCAAGAGTCTTGTGTTTTGGAAGCAACACATTCTGACCTCATGTGAATAACCACCAAAGTGCCTAAAACCTGGAAGATAAGAAGGATTTGCAAAATTTAAATAAATCATACCCAAGAAAACAGCCACACTTTGTCAAACCATCAAATAGTTGGCAGCTATCTCTTTCCTTTTAGGGGGTTTTCTTGCTGGAGTTTATATTTGGGCTAAAGATTCTGAAGAGGTTATACTTATACAACTTTGTTCCCACTGAGAAGAACTATTGCCAATGGAATTGTTCCAAAAATGCTAGTTAAGCACAATTCTAGTCAGGAATAAAGGATACCCAAATGGTGAAGGGTGACAAATTGGTTTCGGTAAACTGGAACTATAGACCTGAAGTAACTTCAAGCCTCTCCTCCTCCAGAAGATGATCTCCTTTAGAACAAGCACTAACCATGCTCCCTCTGTATCCCCAAAGCTTAACGAAGATTTCTGGCATATAGAACTGAAATAATTCTGAGCGAATGCCCTGCTGGAGCATGCCACGCCTGGGACTGCAGTTCTTGGGAAAAAATTCATTATTCTCCATATTATATCATTCTGACATCAATAATTATGGGGAAGATGAGTCCATTTTAAAATCCTCTTGGATATTTGGAACCATATCCAACTAGCTGGGATGTGTGAGTTATCTAATCCCTTAATAATGTTGCATAACATGCAACCAGTAAGCCTCAGGGGCATACAAGAATAAACATTTATTTTTGGTGGTGTGTTAACAGGTTGTCTGGATGGTTCTAAGGATCTAAACTAGATGTGACAAAGCTAGTTCATTTATCTGAAGTTAGCTGCAGGTTAGCTAGGAAGCATTTCTGATTTTAGCCAGGTGTTTTTACATATTGTAGATCTGTCTTTATGGGATATATGGACTGTCTGGACCAGGTCTCATCCTCCAGCATGCTATGCTGAGAATATTTTCTTGGCAGGGACAGAGGAGAGAGAGGAGAGAAAAAGAGGTATCAAAACTTTGAAACATAGCCTCAAAACTGCCACTGTTACTTCTGTCATATTCAGTTGGCCAAAGCAAGTCATAAATTCAGGTCATATTTAACAGGTACAAAAACAGACTTCACTTCTTGATTGGAAAAGCTACAAAATCACCTTTCAGAGAGTATGGATGGTGAAGAGGGCATGTTCAGCCATTTTTGCAATCAGTTTAGCACACTTGGAAAGCCTACTATTTGATATATGTTCCTTCTGAGAGTGAGTCACAGATGCAAAGCTGAGTCTAAGTGCTAGTTCCTCGCAGGTGATATGCTCTGAAAGTAGTGATATGTTCTTTCCATCCTCCATGTTGCACACCACATTCTCTCATCCTTGACCTTTCTCCCTGGCCATGTTCATCAGTGTTTCCTGCATGCAAGGACAAAATTAAACACACGTAGCAATAGACAGGCACAGTCACAGTCCTTTCAGAATGATGCGCTGCAGTCCAAACAGGTGCTGATGGTGAACAGGCAGCACAGCTGTATGGGTAAACGATAGCCCTCCATTTCCCATGAGAGACACTTGTCACAACTGCCAGTCCTAGACAGAAGTTTCCCATGCCTCTGAAATAGCTAAGGCAGTGTTTCTTTTGAATCTCATAGATGTACTCTAGTTAGTCCATTGGCAATGTGAAATTCAGGACAAAATTGTCTAAATGCATATATGTGCATTTTCCTAAAAAAAAAGCTATAATTTCCACCAGATCTGAACAAAAAGAATCCATGACTCAGAAAAAGTTAAGCAGTACTACTTATTTGTGTTAAATTGGTAAATAAGTCAGTACACTAGAATGTTAGAGAGCAGAGTAGACTCACTTCCCAACAGAGCACTTTTTAATTTGCTAACAGTCTATATAATTGCTGTAGCGTGGGGAGCATTTAAAGGACCAAAGGGGGCAGCCTCTCTTCATGTACATTTGTGGGACTCAGTCTAACACTTCTGGAGAACTGCTTTTTCAAGAGTGTCACTGATGATAGGAAGATCTGTTAGCCTTACAAATATTCTCATATTCATGCTTCACGGTGATTTAAATTTAATAAGAATTTGATGATAAATAAATGCAATCCCATCCCCACCCCAGAGCTTTATTAGTAATCAAGAATGAATTAATTAAATTGCTCATTGAGAAATTTGTACTGGGAAAGGGTGACCTGAGCAGGAGAGCACTAAGGACCATGATCCAGAAGAGAAAGGACACAGAAGGAATTTGGATCTACCTATTAGGTAGCCAGTGTCATTTCTGTTTTGTGTGGAGTGCTTCGGCAATGATTAAGATCATGCCTGTGGTAATCAGGTGCAACCACAGTCCTTCTGTGTCTTTATTAATCATATAGTGACATGACATAAAAGCTTGGGATTCTAAAGAGATCTTCATTGACTTCTTCATCAAAGACAGATACTTTCTTTTGGGAACCTGGAGTGGGCAAACCTGTATGGCTCGAGATCAGAACATACACATTGTCACCTGGTTCTGCTTCTGGAACATGGAGAGAAAACATAGTGAAGGAAGATGCATTTGTGGTGACGAAAAACATTAGGAGAAGGGGAGAGGTGTCTTGGAAATTAGTCTTAGAAGTTATATAGCTTTTACAAAAGCTACTGTCACCATTCAATGTCTGATTGGATCATGACACAGAAAGAAGTAACTTTTAGCTTACTCTTAATCTTGTCTTAGAAATATCATTCTGAGGGCGATCATTGGCTCTGCTATTTCTGAACTTTAACCCAACAATCAAAAAACTCTGATAGGCAGCTCTTCCTCCTCCTTATTCGGTCATTTCTATTTCCCACCAGTGACCAGCTCATACCCACATCGTCATGCACGGCCACTGTCCCTTTGTCACTACCTTCCATTGATCCTATCATTTTCCTCCCTGCAGGAAGAGGGTCTTTTCTTTCTATCGAATATTTTAAAGTAGTATTAATTCATCTCAATATTATTGATAGTAGATCTGCTTCTGGAATACGGAGAGAAAACATAGTGAAGGAAGACAAAATGTTATTCTAACGTTTCCAGGAGTCAGATTAATTTCCTTCAGATCAGTAAGAAACAAAAACAGACAGCAATAACAAAGCAATCCAAAGCACCTAACGAAAATGGACTGGAAAACAATTGGGTTCTTAGACTGAGTCTTCACTGATATCACGTTAAGGCCAACACTTTGCAACTAGCACTTTAAAACTCATGTCTTATATTCACCTGTAAAATATCAGGAAGAGAGTGTTATGAGAATGCTTGAAGCTGAAAAGGAAGGATAAAAATTTGCTAATACTCGCTGTGTAAGAGACACTTTGCCATGTGCTTTATACGTGTTATTTTACACTTACAGAAAAGCCCATTTCACACAGAAAACACTAAAGTTCAGAAATGAGCTTAACCTGCCTAAAGTCTCCATTGGTGGGTTTTGAAGAAAGGATTTAAACACAGAGGCTTGAGTCCAATAACACTGTGTGAAACCTCTGTTCTCACACAATAGCTTTTGCATTCTCAGATGAAAGCAGAGGAAACTAATTCAAGACTATTGACAAGACGCTTTAATTAGCATGACTGAAATCAAGCCAATAAAACATTTTTTTTAAATGGTAAAAGTGAGATATGGGGTTAAAAAAAAAAACCCTAAAACGTGCAATATTTCTCTGGAGACTGAATGAATCTCGAAGGTTGTTTTGTGGCTTTTTTTTGTTTGTTTGTTTGTAGATGTTTTCCCTGTGAAGGACAAATTGACTGTAGGCCAGCATTTATATCTCATTTTTGATCTATCAACAACAGCTTGTCTTTTTATAATTCTGTCCTTGAAAACGTTCTTCAAGCCCCAGCATCTTTTTCAAAATCTGTCTCTTAAGTTGAAGCTCAAATGCAGAAGCAAAACTTACCCTTGAGACAACATTCAGAGCCATTTCTTAATTTAGGGCATGAGTCAGAACCCAACAGTGCCATCCCAGGATTCTACAGTATACAATTCAATTTTTGACATCAGCCCAGCAAGATAAAATCATAAAAATAATGAGAAATAATAATTTTTCCAAAATCTCATAAAAGTGAAAAAGAAAAGACTTCAAAACTCAAAAATTCTTATTACATTTATAGGCATCAATAGATTCAATTATGACACTATACAAGGAACTTCTAGAATTTATTCAAACATTTTCATTAATTAAATCACATTTTTTCACATTGCCTGACACTTGCTGGCACCAAGAGTGCACTGATCTCCATAGAGGGCCAAAGAAATCAAGGATAATGATTTCCTGCTGCTAATTCATTGTAGGAAGCAAATTGCAGATTTTCCATCTCTGAACAAACAGCATCATAGACTAAAACAAAACAGATGAAATTAGAGAGATATATATGTAGAAATATACAGCCCTAAATTCCACACAAACTTCACAGTGGGGAAAAGTGGTCTAAAGGTGGGGCTTATGACAAAAAATTAGAGACATTTGATTTTAGGTTTAAAATAAATTACTGGAATGGAGACGCTCTCAAAAACGCAAATTCTAATTCAGGTTTTATTAATAAATTTATAGGTTTAAAATAAATGACAATTCTGTCTACTATTGTGAGAGTCCCACCTGCTAAATGGGCTGTTCTCTGGGTAAAGACAGTGACAATTTGGAATATTCCCTTACGGGGAATGATGAGAGGAAACAAGGATGCTTCTTCTATATTAGTGGATTTAACAAGAAAATAAAGGACCACTGTCCTCAAATATCTGAAGGACAGTCATCGAGAATGGGGATTAGAATGATTTTCTGTGGCTTCAGCAGGCAAAGCAAGGACTTTAGGGTCAGAAAAACAGCCAGGTTTGCTTTAATTTAAAATACAGAAGAATTTCTAATATTAGTCGTACAAGGGTCCATATGGATTTCAAAGTATTGTGTTAGGTATCTGGTGCCGAAGTAGGAGACGTGATAAGATGTTTATATCCAGGAGGGAGTTGCCTTCTGAATGGTCACCGTGTTCCCACGCTGTGTAGGGAGCTGAGCGAGGTATTTTTATAAGAATAAACTAGAGGGAGGAGGTGACACTCATTTAATTTTAACCCAAAACTGAAAATCAGTATGAGAATAAGTCCTCAATCATAATACAAATGCTCTGTGACAGATGTCTTAAGGGTACAATGAAAGTTTTCTTTGGTTTCATGTTTCCTTGTTTGTTTAATGTATTTTCATGTTCTTTTAAAGGTAGAAATTCTGAAACAACAAACTAAAGCTTCTGCTCATTTTTTTCTTTGCCTTGATAAGTTTCTCCAAAGGCAGTGGTTGAGGTTAACTGAACAACCACCATTCCTCTTTCAACATCTACAGTGACACTTAATGCTTTGGAATTGAGTAATCCCAAATCACACTGGATTTTTATCTCTGACCACGTTTGTAAAACATCTACATTTTAACCTTCTTGAATCCCTGTGAGTCTTGGTCAGTGAGCTGACTTTCTATGTATAGAGATTAAAGTATCCCGTCTTTACCTCCAAAAGGCTGATTGGCAGCAATATAGTGCCATCAAAATATCCTTTGGGGAAAACTTAAGTGTAGTTCTAAAGTAAAGCATGCAATCCTGGATTACCAAAAATTTCATTATGGGTATCACTTTGCTTGTCAAGATAACAAATGTTATTTTGAGCAGTGTCAGAACTGCTGCTACTGAGCTATAGGTGGACTTGTGAAAGAGGGACAATTATATACACAGTTGGAAAAAAATTACCTAGGAATATGACAAGACATTTATGCATAAGGATACAGGAAATTTCAGAAAATGGTAGCTGCCAGAAATTATTTTATTCAGTTCTCTAAGGTCGAGGAATATAAATATATGCCTGCCTATTATTGAGACTCCCAGTTATGTCCTTCTTGCATCATTTTTACTACACATTTTTAAACAGTTACCATCTCTCCTTTATTTCTTCATTTTCTTTCTTTTCTGTCTCTTTCTCTCTGTCCTTCCTTCGTCCACCATTTCCCTCAAAGGCAAGCAAGGACAATTTCCTTGACTTCTCTTTAGGCAGTCTGTGCATAAAAGTCAGGCAATTAGAGCTACCTATTCATTTTATAACTAAAACTACAATGAAAATTGATCAGGGAGTGCCATTTCCGCAAAATAGTTTCTGCTTTCACCAGGCTAGAAAACATGGTTTATTTTTTTATCAGTGAGTAGAAAAGCCCAGTGGCTGTGTTTGCAGCTCTCAGCATCCTTCAGCTGCAGAGCTCTGCTGCTCTGCTTGTCACAACGCCAGTGAGAAATGCTAGATTGCCAGCTGTGGGAGCATGGTCTGGGACTCTCATCCTTCTCCCCGTCAATCTGAGTATTGAAAACAACCTCTGAGGATAGTGACTTACTAAAATGAAGTCTATGATCAAGAAAAGGAACTGCTCTGAGAAAAGTTGCCATTTGAAATACCAAATTCTTCTGGGAACAAGTTGGAGAAGCCTTCCATTGGTTAAAAAAATAAAGAAGGAGCCAACAAATTAGTTTTTCAAGGAAACTGACACTTATACATACTTATAAATTGCACAGATGCAAGGCTGAAAATAAAAGCTTATAATTTGTGTACCAGCTTTCCACAGGAGAGACTAAACACAGACAATTACTCGTGATAAAATATATATATACACAGAATCCATTACTCTGTTTAAAGATATGCATATTCAAAGCAATGGAAAAGCTAGCAAGAGAGAAATTGTCTGTCCAGAGAGGCTTCCAGAAGAATGTAAGCAGTATAGAAGAGCGCTACTTACAAATCACATTTAGAACTTGAAGATATCTTAAAACTATTTAATCCACTCTTCTATTTTTTCAGATATGGAACTAAAGAGATGCTGTGAATGAAACAAGGACACAAAATTCATATGGGGGAGAACCAGATTGAAAACCCTGATCTCTTGAGGGTTTGTGCTCAGTTCTTTCCATCCAACAAACGTTCTATTCTATTAGCAATTGCTGACGGCCTAACACATGGATGGAGCTGTGATGATTTGGGGGAACATGCAAAAATGAGCCTTCATGGAAACAGTTTACATCGTAGAAGGAGAGATGTAAGCTATTTGCGTGAAGAGATTTTACAACACCCAGCGTAAAGTGGTGGGTGCAATGTCAGTTCAATATTAGTTCTACTATGTTAAACACTGTCTTTGAGAACTGGAAAATCCTAAGCTAGTTTAAAAACATGGCCTGTGACCTGATAATTTTGCTGTTATTGTTGATGCAGTTAAAATATAAAATGTCAGCATTCCATAGTTCTGTGAAGGCCATTTTGACTACAAATTACTGGGCCATATTGTTTCTTCTATGTTTCCAAAATCATTTCTCTTTTACCTTATTTATTAAACTTAAAATGAAATAATTGTTTAATTTTGCATCAATT
Source organism: Avahi laniger (assembly GCA_963575035.1). Lineage (NCBI taxonomy): Eukaryota > Metazoa > Chordata > Mammalia > Primates > Indriidae > Avahi > Avahi laniger. The sequence goes on along the minus strand of CAUYSK010000181.1, from coordinate 11,791 downwards.
TTTAGAATTATTTTTTTTATTTCTTGATATTACTCTGATATATTACCATCAAAAAATTATTCTAGTGAAACAATTATGAGAGACTCTTAAAATGAGGTACTACTGTTTAAATTCAAGCACAGTGCAGGACATTGTTTCTAACTAAAAGTTAGTTAAATCAGTAATATGATATACTCTAAAGGTATTAGTAGACTACAAAAAATTAAATTAAATCAATATTTCATTTTAAAATGCAGCAAAATTTGGTTTGCTAAGATTTTATTGAGGTGTTTTGCATCTATATTCATAAGGGATATTGGCCTGTAGTTTTCCTTTTTTGTTGTGTCCTTTCCTGGCTTTGGTATCAGGGTGATATTGGCTTCATAGATGAGTTGGGGAGGAATCCTTCCTTCTCAATGTTATGGAATAATTTATCCAGTATAGGTACCAGTTCTTCTTTGTAGGTCTGGTAAAATTTGGCTGTGAAATCATCTGGTCTGGAACTTTTTGTATTGGGAGATTTTTTTTATTGCTACTTCAATTTTGTTGTTGATATTGGTCTGTTCAGGAATTCTATTTCTTTCTGATTGAGTCCAGGAAGGTTGTGTGTTTCCAAGAATTTGTTTATTTCCTCAATATTTTCAGTTCATGTACATAGAAATTTTCATAGTTTTCAGACATGATATTTTGTATTTTCATGGTATCAGTTGTAATATCTACTTTTTCATTTTTGACTGAGCTTACTAGTGTCCTTTCTTTTCTGTTTCTGGTTAATTTAGTGAGAAGCCCATCAATTTTGTTTATTTTTTCAAATAACCAACTTTTTGTTTCATTAATCTTCTATATAATTCTTTTGTTATCGTTTTCATTTTTTTCTCTCTGACCTTAGTTATTTCTTTTCTTCTGCTGGGTTTGGGATTGGTTTACTCTTTCTTTTCAAATTCCTTCAGATGATTCATTAGATTGTTGATTTGTGATCTTTCTGTCTTTTCAATGTAAGCAATTTAAGGCTACGAATTTTCCTCTTAGGACTGTTTTTGCTCAGTCCCACAGATTTTGATAACTTGTGTCCCCTTTGTCATTTAGTTTGAAGAATCTTTTGATTTCCATCTTAATTTCCTCCTTGACCCAATATACTTTCTGAAGGATCCAGGAGAGAGTCTATTTTTTGCCACTTCTACATTCTAAAGGCTGATGTGTTTTTTTGCTAGTTGCTGCCTCACTCCAATCTCTGCTTCTATCTTCATCTCCTCCCCTGACTGACTCCCCTGCTCCCTCCTATATGGACCATTGTGATTATATCAGACCATCCCAGATAACCCAAGATAATCTGCCCATCTCAAGATCCTTAACTTAATCTCATCTGCAAAGACCTTTTGCCATATAAGGTGACATTCACAGGTTCTGGGGACCAGGATATGAAATATTTTGGAGGCCATTATTCAACCTACCATATTTACTTATAAAGTAGTAAACTTTTAGAGAGTATCATGAAGATGCTAAAATTAATTCTACAAATTGAAAAAGATATAATACATTTCTGTAATGATTGATCAATCCTATTTTTTTAAAAAATAAAAAACCTCAGAGAAAATAAAGAGGCAGAAAAAACCCCTAGAATTACATTCTTCATTTTCTTATCCCTTCCCAAATCTGAATGCCTTTTTGTTATTTTTCTATTTTTGCAACTCTGTCACTATACAGTTCAATAAGAGCAACTACTAAAGATATCATCTGCTATAACTTGAATGATTTGTCTCCCCAAAATTCTTACATCGAAACCCTAACCCCTTATGTGATGGTAGTAGGAGGTGAAACCTTTTAGGCGGTGATTATAAGAGATCTTTTGGGATTAGTGACCTTATAAAATAGGCCCAAGGGAGCTCATTGCCACCTTCCTTCATGTGGAAACAAGGAGAAGGAGCCATCTATAAACCAGGGAGCAGGCCCTTACCAGTTACCAAATCTACTGCAAACTTGATCTTGAGATTCACAGCATCAAGAACTGTGAGAAATAAATTTCTATTGTTTATAAGTCACCACTTTTATGGTATTTTGTTATAGCAGGCAAAAAGGACTAACACACAATCTAAGAAATTAAAATAGATTCATCAGTTTTCAAAATAATTTTCCCATGATACCAAAGAAAAATGTAATTACACATATTTAAATATTTTTCACTGATATCTCACAAAAAAACACAGACTTACTCAATTCAATGAATAAGAATATTTAAGGAGGAGAACTATGGGCAAAAATGATGAAGTTCATTCTTGGCTCCATTTGATTTTGCAAATTCATCAGAATCACTGCTTGATCTTATGTCTTATAAATGATATCCTTAGGATTTGTATACTTTTGTAGAGTTTTAAAATTATTTTAGGTATCATAGAACAACTTGTTCTCTATCAATCTTTATCTCCAACCCACCCACCTACCACCAACAAAACTTTTAAGATATTCTTCTTTGCAAAGTATATATTCTCACTTTGTCATTTTCATCATTCCAGCAACATTGTTAACCCTAAATTCTTTACAGCCATATTTTCTACTCCCTTTAGCAACTTCAGTGATTATTAAGAGTTACACTCTTATTTCTAAGAATGAAATAAAATGCTCAACCATTTATAGTTTCACATTGTGAGATTGATTCCAATATAAGCAGCTATTGTTTAAACAAGAGAATAAGTAAAGTGATAGTGCAAGAAAATGAAATCCATTCCACAAAAATTTCCTCCTAAGTGCAAAGCAGTATGCTAGATGCTGTAGGAGAAAAAAACAATAATTACAAACCTGTCCCATCTTTCAAGAGTTAACATTTTTATTGAGGATAGTAATTACAGAGGTTTGTTTGTTTATTTGTTTGTTTGTTTAGACAGCGTCTTGCTCTGTTGTACCAGGTAGAGTGCAATGGCTTCATTGTAGCTCAGTGCAACCTCAAACTCGTGGGCTCAAGGGATCCTCCTGCTTCAGCCTCCTGAGTAGCTGGGACCATAGGTATGTGCCATGATGCCCCGCTAATTTTTCTACTTTTAATAGAGATGGGATCTCACTCTTTCTTAGGCTGGTCTTGAACTCCTGAGCTCATGCAATCCTCCCCCCTCGGCCTCCCAGAGTGCTAAGATTACAGGTATGAGCCACTGCACCCAGTGTTTATACTTTTTCTCTAAATGTTATTCCTTAAAGAAACAGCTTCCCCAGAGCTCTCTCAAAGCATGAGTTTGTTTGTTTGTTTGTTTCTCTCCTATAGCCCTCTTACCATCAAGCCTGGAGTTGGACATAGGTTTTTCCACTTCCTCCTCATTGTGGCTTTTAGATCATCTCTCCTCCCTTTTCTGAACAACTCTCCATTTTTGAGTCTCAGTTTTTACTGATGCTGTCTTCTGTAGCAACCGTGTCACAAGCCCAGTATCTCAAATGTTTGTTCCTGGCTCTCTGACCCTGCCTGGGGATTTATTTACACATAGATACTACTTTTAATTCCATGCAGCCACAGTTCATAAAGCTCCCTCCTATAAAGACCTTGTCTTCCACTTGTCTCAATTACCCCAACATGGCATTACTAATAAACACAGCACCGTTAATTTCAATTCCTGTTACCTCTTTTGCCACCACCTTCTTTCCTTCCTGCACGTTCCCTTTACTTCTCTGACGTCAGCATTCCTCCAAACCTACTGAAATGGCCAAGGCCGTGATCCTATCCCCTTCGCACTCTCTTTCACCTTCTTCATTTCTTTTTTGCTCCTTACCCGGTGCAAATCCACTGTCATTATAATCACTCCCATGTAATCATCCTTAACTCACTTGCTTTTCTCTCACTTGGCTGGTCACAGCACTATTAATTCAACAGTTCACCTGCTCCCTGTCTGCAGGAGAGCAGTTGAACATCGTTGGCAAAAAACACGACACCAAGCTCGCTGCTCCTGAAACTCAAAGGCACCATGAAGCTGCCTGGAGGTCATATTTCTCCCTCTCCCACCCTCCTCCAAGCCTTCCCATACTTCCTCTCTTCAAACTTCCAATGCTTTCTTCCCTGTAATCAGTGTCAATTTAGAACATTCCTTCTCCATAGCTGAGAAAATTGAAACTATAAGAAAGGAATTTCCAGATCCCCCCCTTTATATCTTCAGTTTAGCAGCATTTGTACTTATGGACTCTGCCTTTGCTGAACCATCTGTGTTTTTATCTACAGTTACCGCCTCCACGTGTGCACTGGGTCCTACTCACCAGCAATTCTTCCCCTTGTCTCCTATTTCTCCAAATTTTCTCTCTCTACCAGATTATTTTCAATGATATAAAAGTATGCAGTTATTTCTCCCATCTTAAAAAAAAGAAAGAGAACCTTATTTTGACCCCACTTTCCCCATCAACCAGCACTTATTTTCCTATTCCCGTTAGTGCCAAAATGTTTGAAAAGATCATTTCTATTGGATGACTCCAGTTTCTTTTCCTGATTTTTCTTTTTTAATTAAAAAAAAAGCTTTAATTTTTAAATAATTTGAAGTCATTTGTGTAAATTTCAAAAGCACGTACAGCTAAATGTTGAAAACAACAATTGGAATATTGATAGCAATTCCTGAGTTACTAAAATATTGTGATCTTTATGAAGATAGATGAAAAGTTTTGAATTTTTTTTGTGATATCTCAAACTATAGTGATAATATATGTTGGACTGAGAGACACTGATGTTTTCATGCATTAAACAATAATTGTATTTATTTTATTTTCTATTTTGGCCTTTTACAGAGCTTTATCTGGTCAGGTCTCTCAACGTCTATGGAACACATTTTTATAAATGTAGCAGTAAAGATTAAGAACTAATACCATAGAAAACTGTGATTATTGTAATGAAGTTTAAATCCTTTCCATTTCAAACTATGTTCTAGATTTGTACTAGAATTAGCAAACTCTTTTCCTGGGACAAGAATTACAGAACTAGTTTCTAGTCTCAGGTTGTACACTTGTAGTTCAAAACATTAAAAGGTCTATTTTTGAGAACATTTCCTGCAACACTTTATCTCATTTCAAAGTAAATGAGATGTGAAATCTGAAGCCATATTCTGAAATATTTTAATCTTTCCAATGATTCCCAGTGATCCCAAACTTGAATGTTTTGAAAAAAGTAAGTGCTCACAGTGTCAACATAAGGGAAATGTTTGCACAGTTCTCCTTGGGTGCACATGAATCTGAGTGCTGTCTCATTTAATCTTCATAAAGCATTAGATTAAAAAATTAGTATTAGAAAAGATAGCATTTATAAATAGTCAAACTGTAAACTTCCTAGTTTCCAGTCATAATACCTATCTCAGTATACTTCCCGTGACTCTAAATCTGGAACTGATGATTTCATGGGTAAGTTAAATTCCTAAAGAAGTGAGTTTGTATAAACAAGGACTTAAATGCTAAATATAGGATCTCAAAATTATATACTCCTTTGTCCTTACATTTACCAGACAAAGGATTTTCCAGTAAAAGGAATACATCATCTTTACCATTTCTATATTTAAAATATTTAATATATTGTTTTTAATTATTTAACATTAAGAAACTATAGTTCTGTTTTTGGGTGGCCAGTTCATGGTGCAAGAAGAAAGTAATTATAGTAACATATTTGAATAGCACCATCAGCTTTTTAAAAAGTTGCTTTCACCCATCCAAGGTGCATGTGAAAGCTGATTAGAGCTTTTACTAAAGAATATCAATAAGAACGGAAACAGTGGAGCCAACTGATACAAGTGATATTTCTAAAGCTAATTAATCATTAGATGAAGGTGAGAGTGGGGCTAAAATAGGAGTGTCAGTGAGAAAAAGGGGGGAATTCAAGATGGCAGCATGGTTTCTAGCTTGGGCGACTGGATGGATGGAAAAGCCATTGAAATAGGTAATAAAGAAAGAGAAACAGGTTTGGGAGAAAAACAGTAAATTTACCTTTGGACCCATTTAATGAAGAACCTAGAACATGCAGATCAATGCCAATCTCTTTAAGAAATTGATCAAAATGTACATTCTGGAATCCTCAGAATATAGTGGATGGGTGAAGCCAAGTGTGAATACCTATAGTGAGAGAAAGAAATCTGGCTGAAGAGAGGATCCTGGGGATTAAATGAACCTTAAAGAAAGAGAAGGAGGAAATAGCTGAGAAAGGGAAAAACATAAAGACCAGAAAAAAGGGTTTTAGTGAGAAATTCTTTCAGTGGGGTTCGGAGGTGAGCGTGGCTCATCGCCACAGCGTTGCTCAACCCACAGGGGTGGGCTTTCGCTTCCTCTCTCAGCCCCTGTGAACCTTAGCCTGCCAAGCGTAAGCCTCCCTTCCCCAAGCTCAGAGTAATCTCAACCAGCAGCTTATTACCTACTGAAAGCACTTATCCAAGAGTCTTTCTTTTGACAGTTTAACGGTCTTAATTATTGCTTACAATTTCAATTAAAAATAATTTACAACCTTAACCTAACCCCACCCTCACCCCTGCTCCCCCATGCCACGGCCCCAGAGCCACTCCTCTCGTTTCACCCTGCTCTGCGTCCCATACTGATTACATCAAAAAGCTCCCTGGCCTTCTGGTTTTCTGACGGTTTTGGCTAATGGAAATCATCTTAGAAAAATGAAGGGCATAAGGAGAGTGAAGTCAGTTCGTTATATGTCCAGAACCCCCTCTTGCCCAGTAATGGGGAGTTGTCTTCGATCCTGTCAGATGACCCACCCCTTAGAGCTACCTTCTTTAGGTTGCACCTTCCTCCTCTTGCCCCTTCAGGCTTAGGGGTGGTGACCCTTAGTGTTCCCAGGCTACTGCACTACTATTCCATGCGGGATTCCTCAACTCTAACCTACATTTGTAAAGTCTTTTTACCAGACTTCCTCAACTGCACAGCTTGAATATGCCATCTGTTTTCCGCTAGGGCCCTGACAAATATAACATCTTATTTTTATCTCATTCTTTCTAGTACTCACCTTAAAAAATTTTTTTCTACAAGATTACAACCTTCAGTCTATTGATTCTACCACCTTTCACCGTGCCTCGTTCACTTTATGTCTTCATATTCCTCCTTATATGACTTTGATTTCATCATCAATCTTTATAATCACTCTCTTGCTTTCATCTTCAACCATTTTGTTCCAGTGTAGCTGAACTATACTGGCTTGGCAAAAACACAACCCAGTTTAAATCAGCTTCCTTCCTATTCAGTGCCCTCATCCATGCAGGTGAATGTAGCAGAAGGAAAACATGCAAAACATCTGAACGAGTGATCACTAACCAAAACCACACCCATAACGCAGCCTGGTGGTCGTACTGTATTTTCCCACTTCATTCACTGTCTCACTCCTTCTAGAAACCAATTTCATACTTCCTCCCTATCTTCTCAAGCTGACAAAATCTCCTCTTCAATGCTCATTCTCAGCTGATGGCCTTGTTTCTTTCTTCACTAAAAATCTTATAGTAATCAGAAGAGCTCTTATCACCATGCATACCCTTCTACTTTTGTTTGTGCCCACATCTCCTACCTTCTATCCTGTTCCTGTGAAGGAATTTCCTAGCTAAAGACAACCCCTCCCCTTGTTCGTTAGATCCCCTTCCTCTTTTTTACTCTTATTCTCCCTCACTCTTTGATAGCACTACTATTCCTTACTCCACTGAATCATTCTCCACACTCCACTGGACATGCAAAGGTGAGGTTATTTCCCCAAACAAAAATCTTGTCTTGAACCCATTTCCCCATCTTGCCAGCTCCCCATTTTTCATTCTCCCTTTACGGAAAAATTCCTTGACAGAGTTTTGATAGCTGCTGTGTCCGGTTCCTCCCCTCCTATTGTCTCTTGCATGCATACCAATCCACAAACATGTTGTTATCAAGTCACCGGTAATCTCCACGTTACTAAATTCAGGGCTCAGCTCTCAGTCATCACTGTACTTGATCCATCCCAGCATGTGGCACAGTGAGAATTCCCTCTGTCTTGAAATGCTTTCTTCACTTGGCTTCCAGGACATCGTGCTTTCTTGGTTTTCCATCTGCCTCTCTGGCTGCTCCTTCTCATGCTCCTTTGCTAGTTCCTCTTCATTCGTCCAAACTCTAAATTTAGGAGTTTTCCTAAACTCAGTACTTGAACCATTTTTACTTCCATCCCCACACTCGCCCAGTCACAGAGGTCAAATACCACCATATGGTGATTACTGTCAAATGTGTGTCTCCAACCTGGACCTCTTCCCTGAATGAAGTCCAGCTCTATTTATCTAACATCCTACTCTATCTTTCCCCTGGGGTATTTAACATATACCTGGAATTTTACACATTCACAACTGGGTTCTGATATCCCCTCCTCCAAATTTCCCCCTTCTTTAGTCTTCCTTATCTCAGTTAGTTACAATGCACTACTTCTGGTTGCTCAGGCCAATAACCTGGCAGTCGTCCTTGAATCCTCTCCCGCCTCTCTATATGTAATCAGCAAATCCTGTTGGCTCCACAACAATAGCCAGAGTTTCCTATTTATAACAATTTCTGCAGCTACCCACATGGTCCAGTGCACATTCCACTTTACCTGGATTATTGCAAAAGCCTCTTAAGTGTCTCTCTGCTTCCACCCTTGCAGCCCTTTAATCTTTATTCAGCCTATAATTCAGTGGCCAGTTATCCTTACTATGTACGAAACAAATCATGTCACACTTCTGCTCAAAATCTACTAATTACTTCCCATCTCATTTATATAAAATCCAAAGCCCTTGCTCTGACCTACATGCCAGCGTGAACTAACCCCACCACCTTCCTTTCCTACGACTGTGCCTCTCATTCACCCTCTTGAGACATCTGGCCTTCTGCCTTTACTCAAACATGCCAGTGCTGCTCCTGCTTCAGGGCCTTTGCATTTGTCCCTCTCTTCCCCCAGATATCCAAATAACTCGCTCCCTCACTTCCTTCCCCTATATAGTAAAACATCACTTTTTCAATGAAGAGTTTCATGGACACCTTATATAAATTTCAACCTTTTAACATTTATTATAGTCTCTCTTGCTTTATTTTTTCCCATTTCATTTCTGCTATACATCACTATAAAATTCAGGATGGTGGAAACAATGTATAATTATAGGAAGAAAAGGAAAGTGAGAAGAAGGAGATAGGCAAGTGTCACGGAATAAAGGGGTTCGTATGACTTGTTATCTTGATTATCTACTGAAGGAAAGGAGGAACTATAAAAGGACTTTAATCAAGGAAGTGGCCTAAGTTATGTTTTAGATCACAAATGTGATCAACAACGTGGAAGATGGAACAGGAATGGTAGGAAGCTGGAAGGATGGAGTCAAAACTGAGAGCAGGTAATACAGTTAGACAGGAAACAAGTACCCAGCTGGATGTTAAGGAAAGAAAGAGGAGACAGGCCTGATATGAACTATATGCAGTAGGCAGAATTGTCTGAACACCCAATAAGGCATGGTTGTAATCTAAAAATGAAAAAGTAAAACCACACAGAGTATTTAAAGCATTGTAATAGTTAACATTGGAGCAGCAGCCTGCTAGGCTTTCAGAAGATGAAAAATCCATATGGGGAAAAATTTTTAAGATTCTTGTATAAAAAACAATATAAGAAGACATCTGCTAAAGAAGTACAAAGGCAATTATAAGATATACTAGAAAGTCTGAAGGTTAAACATTTGTATATTACCAAAAAGGGAAGGTAGTAACTCTCATGTTTGCTTCTAAATCACAGGCATACATCTAAGAGAAAACTGAGAGATTAATTTGGAATATGTGATGCAATGTTGGTGTAACTGAATAGATCAGGAGTTCTGGAGAACATGGGGAAAATTGCTAGTGGACAACCTTGTACAACTAGGAGTTGGTATGAGATGGGGCACTTCTGAAAGAATTCAGAAAAAAGAAGAGTGATAAATGCTGAGAAAAGGAAGTTTGATGGAGAATGCAAGAGGAAAGTTAAGAAAGATAACCCTTTAGTCTTACAATTGAAATTTTCTATCACAAAATCATGCCCATAACAACTCTGATGTTTTTGACCACCTACTCAGAAATGGATATTTTGTATTTAATCCTCAAACAACGTCTTTAAATTGAGTTAAATTGATCCTGTGTTACTCATGAAAACCAAGGTTCAGAATGGATAAATAATTTGAGATCACAAAGCTAACGAGTGGTAGAAAAGGAATGAACCCAAGATGTCAGAACTTGCTTCACCAAGTGAGTTGCCAGTAAGGAGGTTTCTGAATCAATTCATATGATGTACTCTAATTGAGACCTTGATGCCAAAGAAAAACCAAGATTTCCAACTGTCATAAAGTTTTCTTTTAAAGAATCTTTAACAATGTGCTAATATGAGTCCTTTTTGATATTTTGTGGAAATACTTGATTCATTAATTTGGAATTTATGTCTTGAAAACTGTATTTTTACAGTTCATCCTTCAACTTTAAGTCTTGCTTCAATCACAACCAAATAACAGAAATTCATCCATCCATGGAAACCTTTAATGATGTGTTCTAACTACTGAACACAACGAGAAAAGTAAGTTTTTGTGGCAATCTTTCTCTAATTTCCACAAACACAATTAACATATTCATAGTGCATAATTAAGAAATATGCAACACTTTTAAAAGGTAGCATGATGGAACAGAATTTTTGACCTGAAAAACATTCCTCAAAATTCTAATCATTCTGATATATAATTTCAATGAAATATGAGCAAAAATTTCCACCTCTGTCACTACTTGAATCCAAGCTGCCATCAGTTCTCACCTGTCAAGGTCCAGCAAGTCAGGAAAACAGAAATGACCTGAGGCTGTTTCACATGTGGTTATGGTTACCTGGGTAATGCAAGAGCTGAGAGGCCGAACAGGGCACAGCCAGGCAAATTCAAGGTTAGTAACATCAAGAGACTTCTACCACCCCTAGTGGGGAATGATGGGAAGTGGTTATCAGCACTCCAAAGCCAGGGCCATCTGGCAGGTGGAATCTACATGACAGGAAATCAGATCTCTCCAGGAGGGGATTTCTGATAGGAGCTGGAGCCACAGATGGGGCAAGACACTGCAGGAGGCTGAGTGAAAGGGGGGTGCATAGTGGACATAGTAATGGCCCCCAAACTGTCCACATCCTAATCCCTGAAACCAGTGCATATGTTATCAGACATAGCAAGAGGGACTTTGTAGATGTAATTAAATTAAGAAGTTTGTGAGGTAGGGAGGTTATCCTGAATTATTTGAATGGCCCCAATGTAATTATAAGGGTCCCTACAAGTGAAAGAGGAAGACCTAAGAGTCAGAGAAGGAGATGTGAGGACAGAAGCAAGGGTCAAAGTCAGAGAGAGAGATTTGCAGACGCTACACCTGTGACTTTGAAGATGGAGGGTGGGGCCACAATCCAAGGCATTCAGGGACATTGAAGCTGGAAAAGCAAGGCAATGGATTCTCCCTGGAGCCTCCAAAAGGATCACAGCGCTGCTGGCACCTTGATTTTAGCCCAGTGAGATCTTTTTCAGACTTCCAACTTCCAGAACTGTAAGATAATACATTTGTGTTGTTTTAAGTGACTAAATTTGTGCTAATTTGTTACAGCAGCATTAGGAACCTTATACAGAATAAAATACGCAGATTCCTCCCCAATTCCTGCTTTCCAATCATCAACCACTGGCTCAAACTGACCAATTGTATCAAAAAGCCAGAGGGCAAAAGAAGTCCAAGGAACAAAATTCTCTGCTATACAGAGAAGAGCCAGGAAGTGAGGCACCACAAGAGCAGAAGAACGGGATCCATTTGTACTCGCCATCAAATTGGTACTAACTGATCAACACTAGGGTGATCACATGGCAGAAATACT
>CAUYSK010000179.1:0-11010 GCA_963575035.1 Avahi laniger | reverse complement strand
ATTTCTTTCTAATTTTAGTAGAGACAGGGTCTCGCTCTTGCTCAGGCTGGTCTCGAACTCCTGAGCTCAAACAATCTGCCCACCTCAGCCTCCCAGAAAGCTAGGATTACAGGTGTGAGCCACCGCGCCCAGCCCAAACTTAGAGATTTTGAAGATCCTAACAATTAGGCAAAAATTTTTAAGAATATAGAAAATCTGAAGTACAATACCAATCATCTAAGCTTATTGACATGTATAGAAACCTATATTCAGTAACTATAGAATCTATATTCTTTATAAGTACACCTAAAAAATTAAACAGGATAGATCATATTCTAGGCTATAAATAAAATAATCTCAATGAATTTCAAAAGACTGAAATCTTATAGAAGATAGTCTAATTAAATTAGAAACCAACAATAAAATATCTAGAAAAAGGATCAAATATTTATAAATTATATTTTTTACATTTTTAAAAACTCATGGTTCAAAAAAGAAATACCAGGAAAAATAAAAAACATTTTTAACTAAATGATGATTAAAATGCAATCTGTCAAAATCTGTGGGGAACAACTAAAGTTGTACTTAAAGAGAAATCTCTAACTTTGAATATTTATATTGGAAAGAGAAAAAAAGGTTCAAAAACAATGATCTAAATTTCCACCTAACAATATGAGCAAAGTAAATCCACGATAAGTAAAAAGAGGAAATAAGAGAGAACAGAATACAATGAAATAGAAACAAACATTAGAGAAAATTACCAAAGCCAATGGGTGGTTAGTTGGTTATTTAAAATGATTAATAAAATTTATAAACTCCTAGCAGGACTGGACTAGGATAAAACAGAATAAACACAAGTTATCACATTAGAAATGAAAGAACAGCTATCACTATAGATCTTACAAACATCAAGAGGATAATAAGGAATTATTATGAACAAATTTATGCTAATAAATTCAACGATTCAGATGAAATAAACAAAGTCTTTGAAAAACACAAGTTACCAAGACTAACACAAGATCAAACAGAAAATATGAATAGACTTATATAAGAGAAACTGGATTTATCTGGTTGCCTGGGGATAGAGGTGATAAGAGAGATTGACTATAAATGGGCACAAGGAATCTTTTTGGGTGATGGAAATGTTCTACAACTGGACTGTGGTGATGGCTACACAACTCTACAAATTTATTAAAAATCATTGAAGTGAACATTTAAAATGAGTGAACTTTATGATGTATAAATTATAGATTGATAAAGCTATTAACAAAAGAAAATACCTCTCTACAAAGAGAACTCCAGGCCCAGAGGACTTCACTTATGAATTACACCAAACGTTGAAAGAAGAAATGATATCTTATATCACTCCTTTTAGAAAACAGAAGTGAATGGAACACTTCCCAACTTACTATGTATGGCCAGTATAGTTCTGATACCAAAAGCTGACAAAAACTTCATTAAAAAAGGATATTATAAATCAACATCACCCATAAACATAGATGCAGAAATCCTTAACAATATATTAGCAAATTAAACCCAGCAGTGTATAAAAAGGTTAACACATCATCACCAAGCAGGGTTTATCCCAAAAATGCAAGGTTGATTTACTATTGGAAAATTCAATGTAATCTACCATATAATAGTTCATAAAGAGAGAAACCATACGATTTTCTCAATAATCACTAAAAAAAACCATTTGACAAAATTTGTCCCCATTCAGGATAAAAACCTTTAGTAAACAGGAAATAGAAAGGAGATTTCTCAATCTGATAAACAACCATAAAAATATCTAGAGTTAACACCATACTTTATGGTCAAAGACTGATTTTAAGATCAGGAACAAATGGCAAGGATATCTGCTGTTTCACTTGTGTTTGACCTTAAACAGAACAATACGGAGAGAAAGTGTAAGAAAACAAAAATACATAAAAGGCATTACAAAAAAATTGTTCCTATTTATAATTAATACACTGCTTACACTGAAAACCGTAAGGGGGAAAATCCCATAGGAATTAATTAATGAGTTTAGCTAGGTCTCAGAAGACAAGGAGTTAATAATACACAAAAATTAAGTGTACTTTTTTCATATAAGCAGCAAACAATTGGAAAACTTTAGGAAGTATTTCATTTACAAAAGCATCAAAAAATAAAATGCTAAGGAATAAATTTAACAATAAACATGCAAGATCTATAGATTGCTGAGAGAAATTATATACCACCAAAATAAATGGAGAAACATACCATGTTCATGGATTGAAAGACTCAATATTATTAGATGTTAATTATCCCCAAACTGATCTATAGAGTCCATGCAATCCTAATCATAAACCCATCAGGTTTTTTTGAAGAAAAGTGAGAAATTGATTCTAAAATTCATATGGAAATACAAAGGACCTAAAACAGTCAAAATGATCTTGAAAAAGAAGAATGAAGCAGGAAAACTTACAACACTACCTGATTTTAAGATTACACAGGTACATAATCAAGACAGTGTGGTATTGGCATAAAGATGGACTAAAACATTAATGGAACAGAGAGTCCAGAAATAGATTCTTGTTCATACCATCAACTGATTTTTGATAAAGATGCCAAAGTTAGTCAATGAGGAAAGTCTTCTCAATAAATCATGTGAGAACAACTGAATATCCATATGGGGGAGGAAAAAAAAAAAGGATCTTGATTGCCCTACCTCACACCATATATAAAAATTAATTTGAGATGAATCACAGTCCTAAAAGTGAAAGCTTCTAGAATACTGGAGAATATTTTATGACCAAAGGATTAGGCAAAGATTTATTAGAAAGGACATCTATTGGTGAGGATATGCAGCAACCATAACTCTAATAACTCTAATAACTCATTGCTGGTGGGGATGAATAATAAAATGGCACAATACTTTGGAGAAAGGTTTAGTAGTTTTTTATAAAGTTAAATATTCACCTATCTTTTGACTCAGCAATTGCGCCTCTAGGTATTTATCCAAGAGCAATGAAAACATATACTCATAAAAACTCTTGTACAAGAATGTTCATAGCAGCTTTAGTTATGACAGTTAAAACCTGGAAACAATTGAAATGTCCATCAACAAGACAATGGAAAAAAAATTATGATACAGGTATTCAGTATATGGAATGCTCAGCAATGAAAAGGAATGAATTACCATTACATAAAACAATGCAAATCTCAAATACATAATGCTAAGCAGAAGTCAGATATAGAGGAGTACATACCACATCATTCTAGTCATATAAAGTATGCTTTAGAACTGGCAAAACTAATCTATCATTAAAAAAAAAAATTAGAACAGTAGTTGTCTGGGGTCGATAAGAGACACTGACTGGCACAGGACAGGAGGGAACTTCCTGGAGAGACGGAAATGATCTATTTTGCATGGATATATTCGTGGCATTTTGATATATGTAAATTTTACCAAAAAATTAAAAAAAAAATAACTTGTGTGGGGCGATGAGGAATGGCTGGAAGAATATGAAACAAAAATGGCAAAATGTTGATAAATGTTAAAGCTAGGTGATGGGTCCATGGGTGTTCAATACCTTATTCACGTTTTCTTTGAGCTGACACAATAAAAAGTAAAACAAAACAAAACTTACAGGTTTTAGTTGAGAACAAGTTAAACAAGTCAGTGTTTTTTGTAGTTGCCATCACCAAAATAAAAAAAAGTTATTGTAATTTCCTTTAGCATTGAACAGAGGTGTCGTCACTGGTATGAGTGCAATGAATACAGTATTAATAGTTCCTGCCTATGCTCTGTGTCCAGGTTAAAGGAAGGAGAATGGTGGGACAAGCAGGGACTTGGGGGCGGGGGTGGCACAGAAATAAAGCAAGGAGAATGGTAAGGATGACTTAGTATTACATACTCTATGGAAAACTAAGAAAATGTATTAGTCATGATGACTCTCAACTTTGTTTTACTATCTAAGCACTATCACTATTGCATTTGTACAGCCAAGAGGTATAAACAGAAAAAGTGGGTGGAAGTTTCAGGAAGAGTTTTCAGCTCCATAAAAAGAACAATGGTCAGGTTGCTTCTGGACTTAAAAATTTCCCTATCCATGGAGACGTTCAAATACAAGTTGGAAATTTGTACACTGGCAACAACCACTAGAAAGAAACAGCTACTACAGTTCCTACGAGCACAGAAATTTTGCAGTTGTTTTTAAACTACTTTCTCTTATTTTAACCCAAATTCAAAAAGGGAAGTGCACGGTTCTGTGGGCGTTGTGGGATTTTTTTAAAAAAAGAATTCTGCCAAAATGCAGTGTCATGATAAAAACTGTAATAAAGCTACAAACCCCAAACTTAGTATTTTGGCTCACATGATTATGAACAGTATGCAAGTAACATTTTTGGAAATTACCATTACTGTGACAGAATCAAAGTATAACACAAAACCTTATCTCAAAAAACCTTACAATTTAACTACAAAGGCAAGACATGCCTGAAAAATATCACGTAGTAGTAGTTGGTTACGAGCCAGAAGAGAGTACAGAGAATACGTACTGTGAAACAGAAAGAACATCCTGTTGGGGTGATTTCAGCAGGCTGCCTAGAGGTTGGGGAACTTGAAATAAGGCTAAAAGAATAGACAGGAAGAAAATGGGGTGGGAAGCAGGCAGGCACTCCCAGGGCAAAGGAACAGGATAAAGCAAGCAAAGTGATGAAATAACTTGAAAATAAACGTGAATTTTGTCTCCGGGGAACCCCCAACATCCTTCCAACGCCTTTGTCTGGCTCTCCTATCAATTTCTTCCCAAAACTTTAGGTCAGTGATTTTCAAAGTGGTTCTCAGATAAGCAGCATCACCAACCTTCAGGGAACCTGAATTGCCAATTCTGGAGACTCACCTTATTGAGTCAGAAAGTAGGGAAGTGGGGCAGCAATCCTTCAACAAATGCTTTAGGTGACTGACGCACGCTCAAGTTTGAAAACCACTGATCTGTGGCTACCTGCTAAGCAAAACCCTTCGCACCAGAAAGTGATGATGTTCTGAGCGTCTAACTCAGCCACTCTGCAGGGCGTAGGGCAGCCGAAAGAAGGTCTCGATTTCGCTTTCTCCTCCTCAACACCTTCTTCCACTCACTAGCCTCTGTGCCAGCTCCTTCCGCATTACTTTACCCTCAGAGGGCCCGCTCCCGCCCCTCGGTCGCCCTACCTCAGTGTCAGAGTGGACGTGGTGCCGGCAGGGAGGGGAACTGCCCAAGGAGACAGGAACAGATTCGGCGCTTCCCCGGAGCCCTTCCAACAGGAGTAAAAAGGCTTGGACCCAAAAAGAACTGCTCCAGCGCCCCCGGCTCCGGCCCGGCCCTGAACCCAAGTGACCCGCTCCTCCACCCCACTCGGCCGCCATCTTCGGGCCGAGCGTCGTTACCATGGAGTGCGTGACGCTTCCGCGCCGGGCGCCAGCCCCGCCCCCTCGCCGCTCGGGGCAGGTGGAGGGACCAGCCAGCGGAGAGACGGTTCTCGATTGGCTAGCGTCATCCGCAAGAAGTTCACAGCGGATGAGGACAGCGATCACGTCCATCGCGTCTCATTGCGCGAAGCCGGCCAATAAATGTTGTTTAGTGGCCCACGTGAGTCGAGTTGTGGGAGAAACGGGAGTTGATGATAGACGGATGGTGGTATGCGGAGGTCTTGGGCAGTTTTCATCTTTTAATTCAGTTATTTACCAGATATGCACCTGCTAGGTACCAGATGTTTAGATGGACAAACAGCTGTAAAATCTTTTATGGTATAGTCCTGTGTATGAAAGGTGAGTAGAACATAATTTTCATTTCCTTCTTGTCCTGAGTCACCTTTAGGCCCATTTCTTAACGTCATTTCCTATGAAATCTATGTGTCCCTTAGTATTTTATTTTACTCAACTCCACCGTTTAGCTTCTATCTAATCTAGAATTGCCGCTGTATCCAAGATCAGGTGGACCCTGGCCTCTAAGGAAATTCTACCTTCAAAATTGAGCCCCGAGGAACTGCAAAAATTGAAAATTGGGACAGATCCCCTTGTGGCTCATGAAACAAAGAATTAAAACTAAGAACTGGAAAACACTGAGCTGGAACTGTCATTCTACGCGAATTACATATTGTAAATTACTATACTAGGAAATGTAGCGGTAGGAAAGTAAACTCTCAATTTACTATCTGTAGAAGATTATATACTCAAATACTACTAGGGTACCATTTTACGAGTAAAGACTTGAGTAAATATAATGTGTCCAACATCCCACAACTGTGGAAGTTGGGATCCCAAACCAAATTTGTAACATAGGAAACTTGCTCTTCCACTATAGGACCCAAAAGAAATTGCTGATTGTGAACAATGTAACCTGTCATCTCAAGCTCCTGGCTCTAACAGTAGTGTCATGCTGGGGGGTTTTTTCAATGACATAGTGGACAAGCTGCCTGCCATGCAAGCCTGTTTCTGTAAACCATGGGACTTCTCCAAGGGCAATTTTGGTTTGAGGAGTACCTTTGACTGACTTAACTTCCCTACCAGAACAGAAAGAACATAATGCACCCTTATTTACAAGTGCTGCATCTTCTCAGTTGAAAGCATGTATTTGCACTTGAGGCTCATTTGCTATCACACACATAGATTATTCAGGTTATTCTACGGTGTCTCAACCCCCCTCTCCCCGGCTTTGCTCAAGAGCTTCCCACTTCATTTATCCACCCCTATTGCTCACCTATTGTCTATCCCACTCAGAGCACACAATGAACGCGTACAATGGTGACAGGTTTTGAGACTGTATGCCTAAGCCAGACCTGAAAAAACCACCTTCCTCTTCCTGAACACATCCAGCTTAACATCCTACACTATCCACAAACTCTTGTTTCTCTCCAAAACCCATCTCCTGGTTCCCCAACTTTGCAAATGCACCATTACCCATCTAGCCACCAAAGCCAGGAACAGGTTATACTTGATGCCAACCCTCCACAATCAACTGCTTTTAAAATCCTACCATTGTTTATGGAATCTGCTCTATTTCAGTGCTTAGAAATCCCAATTTGAGACTTGAAGAGCCTGAGTTTCCCTTCAGTTTATGCTGGGCTAACACTGGGATCTAAAAGATTAATCTGGTCATTTCTGTGAATCAAGTTTTTTCATGACACTGTATTACAAGGAAGATACTAAGCCTAAAATCCTCAGTCTAGTAAAAAGATTTCATAAAGTGGCATTTCTTAGTTTTCTAGGTTTCCTTTCCCATCATTCAGTTTGAATGGCTCCTCAAATGCTTTCTGCACTAGTAAGATCTTTGTGTCATTTCCTTTTTCTGAAGACACCTCCCAAAGTATTTCTCCTTCTATACATACTTGGTAGTTTAATAGTAACATAGTCAATACATTTACATGGTTCTACCCCTGACTACCCTGAGTGTACTGATCACATCTACTTAACTGGCACAATAAACACAGCAGGTACTTTTAGTTTATGTTGGCTGTTTGGAAGAATTAAATCTCACTGGTTGTCCAAAATCAGTACTTCCTGCCCTTGACCGCAAAACTTCCAAGAGTTCAAATTACCAAATTCTAACTTGTGCTGGCCATGAAATGCACTGCTCACATCTGAAGAAAGCCTAATTGACCAATGGCCCCAAGCAGTTGCTTCTTCCAATGCGTTTTGCCTTGAAGCCACACTTCCAATGAGTGAGACTGGGAAGAGTACAAATGCAAGCCTATTTCCATGAAACATGGGACTTCTACAATAGCAATTTTGGCTTGAGTACAACTACTGGACTGATGACACTTTTCTTCAAATTCCTACTCAACCCTTTCTTTCACTCTCTCCTTCAAAGGTCTTTCCCCCAATAAATTTCTAGCATGCTAAATCCTTTTTCAGTATCTGACAAGAAAACCCAAATAAATATCAAAACTGTAAAAGGGGCTCAGGTTGGCAAACTCCCAATTTCCTGTTGACATTTTCAGTAGAATGCATCTATTTTAATTTTTAAGCCACAACTGTGGTAGCATTCAGTAGAATTTAAAGATTTGTTAATAAACTAGTTGCTACTGCATCAATTAGAAATCTACAACCACATTGCAAACTGATGCTTTAGTTCAAAGCTGTATCTTAGCAAATCCTCAAGAGATTTAAATATCCTGGAGCACTGCTTAAATCTTTCTAATATGCTAAAATGTTAGCCTTGCACTTTACTACCTTGAAACACGAAGCCAAGGTAATCTACTCCCAATGACAGTTCCTTTTCCTAAGGTGGAATCATATGGTTTAATTTTGATATTTTCAGTTTACATATTCCACGGTCAAGTGTAGTATATTGGAACGCTCTGTCCGGTCATAAATTCCAAGGATATCTCATCTGCCTATCTATCTGAATGAGATGCCAAACCTTTCAATATAACCTCCATCCAAATTATTCCCAATTCCCACTTTTAAGCTTCTCATCCAATCTATACAGAACAAGTACATATCACAATGTACTTTAACAAATACTTTTAAGCTTATTTCACTTACTCTCTATCTAATGAGGAAAGCAGTCACTTCTCCACTTTCCCCAAAGCTTACTTGCCCCCACCAGGCCCTGTGTTGATACATTAATGCCCCTGATTTTCTTTCACAGGCTCCTTGCAGAAAAAAAGAACTGTTATCTTCTAAATCTCTGTAATTGCCATTATATATCTGACTTCCTTGTACTCTGAAAGTGCTTGATAACCTCCACCATTTTAAACATATGGAAACTCAATTTAGGGCAAACTTAACAAAAATACAAGAGCACAAATCCACTTTTATTTATTTACTTTTCATTAGTTTAAATCCTTGAGGGGTACAGCATCTGGGGGGAAAAAACATAGAAACATTAGGTGAATGTTATATACAAATTTACAAATGTTGTTAGTACTACAATATGGATAAATCTCCTCCCATTATCCCATTACTCATCTCCAAAAGTCAACCAGTGACCATTCTGGTGGTGAAAGAACTAAGTTTTTTTGTTTGTTTTTTCAGACAAGATCCTGCTCTGTCACCCTGGCTAGAGTGCAGAGGCACAATCATAGTTCAATGCAACCTCAAACTCTGGGGCTCAAGTGATCCTCCTGCTTCAACCTCCCAAGTAGCTTAAACTACAGGTGCACACCACCATAATCAGCTAATTTGTCTATTTTTTGTACAGGTAAAGTCTTGCTATGTTGCACAGGCTGGTCTCAAGCCATCCTCCTGCCTCATCCTCCCGAAGTGCTAAGAATACAGGTGTGAGCCAAGGTGCTCAGCTGGAATTAAGTTTTTACAGCCTTCAGTTTCAAGGTGAACATACCATAAGAACCAGCACTGAGTACTGAAGATAAATTTAATTTTGCTTCTACTAAAAATGGAATATAAACTATCTCCTCTGATAAACCCTAGTTGTAGGCTGAGTTGTACCACTCAGCAGGGTTCAAAAGTACCCCAAGAATATGGTCTACTAAAAATGAACCCTAATTAAAGAAAAAGAGATATTTGAAAATGTCACAGGATCTGTAGTCTATGCCTTGGGCTGAAGTCCTGAGACCTAGGAACATGAGCATCTATTTCTTTCCAGTACAAAATAAAGCTAATGACACCTATTCTAACAGGACTCACATGATAGAGATGGGAAAATATTAAGAACTATGCCAGGAAAAGTATGTTGGCTTTTTATTTTCTAGTAATTACTTCAGTGCCCAAAAAATATCTTTGCCAGAAAAAGTGAACGTTCGAACACCATTTTTCCCCAGGCAGCTTTAGCAAAATCTGAAATTAAGGCACAGTCCATTTGAACACCTGGCTTTCACCTTCCTTTAGTAGGCCAAGAATCAGATGTTCTGTAATATGCATTTACACAGTAACTGCTAATTTTGCAGCATAATTTACTGGTGTCATTTTACAATCACAAAAGTCCCTAGAGCCCATTAAGCTTAATTTGACTCAACAGATGACCATTTTGCTAATAATTGTACTTACCACACGGATTCTGTGTCCAATGGCCTTAGCAGGAAGGTTGCTTCGGAATTTGGCACGAACCATGCCACTGTTTCCATGCGCCCGAGTTACCTTTCCCCAGATTACTCTGGTTTTGTTTGGTTTGCCACCAGGAGTCACTGTGTTGCTGATTTTAAAAAAGGATAATTCAGGTATGAGAACTCGGGTATCCAATACAGTTTTGATACAAATTCAAGGTGATCTCTAGACCAGTGGTTCTCAACCCTGGTTACCCATTTAATCGTACCCACTGTATGCCAGGTACTTTTGTAAAAACAAAAAAAAATCTGTCAGATGGTAAGAGCTGCAATATTGCAAAAAATAGCAAAGGAACACAAGAATTGTGAGGATATTTGTGTGTAGGGAGAAAGAGGAATTGTTTGTAATTTTAAATAGCCAAGGAAGTTCTCACTGAGGTGGTAATGGAACAAAAACCATGGACTACTAGCGCAAGCAGAGCAAACAGTTAAGTGCTAAAGAAATGAGATGGAAGTGTCCTGGCTTGGGGAAAGACTGAAGATACCGAAGAGTGAATCCTAGCTGGGGTTTAAGAGAAATGTGAAGCCCTCAACGCATGGGGTCTTAGAGGCCCCCTAATGACTTTGGCTTTTACTGAATGAGACAAACCACTAGGTTTTGAGCAATTTAAGCATGAAGACTTATAATTTTAAAGGAACACTCCAGCTGCAGGACAAAAGGGGAGCAAGGATGAAAGCATTTCTCTAGAGATTTAATTGGCCTATAGTGGGTTAAGAAGCCAGGATTAAGGCCGGGCGCGGTGGCTCACGCCTGTAATCCTAGCGCTCTGGGAGGCCGAGGCGGGCGGATTGTTTGAGCTCAGGAGTTCGAAACCAGCCTGAGCAAGAGCAAGACTCTGTCTCTACTAAAAATAGAAAGAAATTAATTGAACAGCTAAAAATATATATAGAAAAAATTAGCTGGGCATGGTGGCGCATGCCTGTAGTCCCAGCTACTCGGGAGGCTGAGGCAGGAGGATCGCTTGAGCCCAGGAGTTTGAGGTTGCTGTGAGCTAGGCTGACGCCACGGCACTCACTCTAGCC
>CAUYSK010000176.1:0-81879 GCA_963575035.1 Avahi laniger | reverse complement strand
TGGAGTACTATTCAGCTTTAAGAAACAATGGTGACATAGCACCTCTTATATACTCCTGGAAAGGGCTGGAACACATTCTACTAAGCGAGGTATCCCAAGAATGGAAAAATAAGCACCACATGTACTCACCATCAAATTGGTGTTAACGGATCAACACATAAGTGCATATATAAGAATTACATCTATTAGATATTGGGCAAGGGGGAGGGGGAGGAGGGAGGAGGGGACGGGTATGTGTGTACACAAAGAGTGCAATGTGCACCACGCGATGGGATGGACATATTTGAAATCTGGACTGAGGGGGGGAGGGGGGCAAGGGCAACACACGTAACCTAAACATCTGTACCCTCATATTATGCTGAAATAAAAAAAAATATATATATAAGTCCTGGCATGCTGCCCCTCTGCCCCCAACACCAACCAAGTAGGGCAGAGCGTGGGAACATCAGAGGGGGGCTAGTGAGGGCAGGGAGTTAGATGTGGAATGTGACCCATCTTTTTTCAGTAACTTGTTGTTTCCTTCCTGGTCATGGGCCTTCTGAAAGCAGCCTGGAGAAGCTGGTTGGGCCAGATCTGACCCCCAAGAACTGCGAGATGAGGGATGTTCCAGCTCAGAAGGACATTTTAGACCTAAGTACCAGGTGCATGGCCTAAGGGAGTGAAGCAGGTGCTCCTAGAGAAACAAAGAGCACTATTTCTCTAGGGACTGTATTAGGGAGTGGTGAGGACTGTGGCAAAGTGGAGACTTGTGCCCTGCCTGCGAGATGGCTCCTCCCAGCTCTGGCCAGTTGTCATCTTATGAGAATAAGGGTCTGATGCCAGCAGATCTTCCAGAATTCCAAGAGAAGTCAGAAATCCGCCTTGTAGATTCTCCCTATGCTTGTTTTTGAGTTTCACTGTGAACTCATGGATTTTAGCATATTTGATGTGTTTCAACCCACTGAGTCATTGGTTGTGTGGATGCTCTAAATCATCCCATCAGTGCCCAGCAGGTGCTCCTTCCAGCTCCCTCACGTGTCCTTCTGACGTGTCCCCATCCGTTTTGGAGCATTTTCCTACTTCCTGGCACAAGATGCTCCGGATTCATCTGGTACATTTCTTGATCCAAACGTGGGATTGGCCCTTTCTAAGGTACTTGGGTTTGAGCTCCTTGTTTCTAAAGGGTAGCAAGAAATTCACGTTAAGAATGAAAAGCTCTGCTGTCCATCTGTTCCCGGGGTGGCTCTCGGGGGCCCGTGGGTAGATATTTTGATGTTGTCTGGAGTGACCCAGGCTGAGTGCCACCATCTCCGGGAGGTTGGCCTCTGCTTCCAGGGCTTGCTGGGCTGATCGATGGTGCTGCTAATGTATCGAGATGGTTGCATTCCACTCCGGGGCAGCCACCCAAGAAATGTCTAAAACGCACTTTTCCTGAGAGCTACCTTTACAGGTGTCACCTTGCAGAAATCTGTCAAGACTCAGGCGTGGATTCAGAGGTGGCACACTGGGCTCTGTATGCTGTGTCGTCTCCCCATCCCATCAACTTCTCCACCATCGGAGTGTTACTGGTGGACATAGGTTGGGGGTGAGGGTGTCTAGAATGGGCCTCCCTAATGCACACACCCTAAACCGCTGGCAAGATTTTGCCTGCACCCTCTGCCTCCACTGACAGCCATCGCCCGCGCCTCTGCCGCACGCGCCGCTGGGGCCGTATCTGTCTGCTTAAGTGCCTGCTTTCTTAGAAGACTGTGCGTGCTGAGGACATGGACTACATGTATGATTTTTATCTGACCCTCTAGGGCAAATTCAGAGTCAAACTGTCTGGGTTTGAATCCTGGCTTGGCTATAAACCAAATTTGGAGTCTTGGGCAAGCTGCCTAACTTTCATGCCTCAGTTTCCTCATCTTA
Source organism: Avahi laniger (assembly GCA_963575035.1). NCBI lineage: Eukaryota > Metazoa > Chordata > Mammalia > Primates > Indriidae > Avahi > Avahi laniger. The sequence goes on along the minus strand of CAUYSK010000176.1, from coordinate 79,992 downwards.
GAAATGGGGACATAGAAGTATTTACCTCAAGGGTTGTTATGACCAGTAAATGGGTCAGTACATGTGGGTCCCTTAGAACAGTGGCTGACACCTAGCGAGGTTCAATGCATGTTGACTTTGAAGATGATTTGAAGCGCTGTGTACAGCCAGGTGTAGACAATGTCAGTTACGCGATCCAGAACGTTTCTTTTTCTTTTCCTTTCCTCTTTTTCTTGATTCCTCCTTACTCTTTCACCCCATCCCTTCATCCCTCCCTCCTCCTTTTCTTCCCTTCCTCCCATCCATTGGTTTGCATCACTTTTCTGCAGCGCACCACCCAGGCTGGCTTCATGGACATGGGACCTGCGCAGTTGCAGAGGGTGCTGTGCTCAGAAGGGCCCCAGATTCTTAATAATTTTTGACCAAGAGCTCCTGTATTTTTATTTGGCACCGGGCCCTGCATGCCACATAGCTGGTTGGTCCTACTCGCCACCAAAGCAGTCCTCTCTGTCAAGGCGTCTCTTGGAGTCTCTGTTTCCTGGCGCGTGGTGGCTTTCAGTAAATTCTGATTGCATGGAATTATTATTCCCTGGGACCTGTTCATCTTTTTTTTTCTCCCCCTCTTCTCTTCATCCAACACCTGCCTTGACGGTGTGAGCTGGTGTGTACTTGCGTGGGGAGAACTTACGTCATGCACGTGGGGTGGATCCGGTCATGCTCTGTTTCTCTGAGAGGCTCACCCCAATTCGAGGTCCAGTCTGCCGCGTCGCAGCCTCCAGTCATTTGAGAACCAGCCTTGACTTCCCGTGTGGGCGTCTGAAAACACTAATGAGGTCTCGCTTTCTTAGGACACGGGTACACGGGTGTTTTGACAAAAATCAGCAGTGATGTCTCCTCCGTGGTAATTGGAGGTTTTGCTGAGATTTGGTATCAATTCTAGACAGCAGATGGGAGGCCCTTTCTTTTCTTCCTGCTCAGAAGCTGGTTTGGAAGGTGGCTCTGCCTTCTGCCCTGAGGGTGAGGAACAGGGGATGAGTGAGGCTGCAGGGTCGGGAGGTGGCACCGGGCTCCCCTGTGGGCATCTTACCCTGCACACGGGCTCAAGAGGGGCCCAGACACTTCCTCCTGCAAGAGGCAGAGCCAGCAAGGCTTGCACAGGGCAAATTCTCTAAGCTGGGAACAGCTCACGGGGTCGCGAACGCTTGCGAGGGAGGCACAAAGATCTTTTCTTCCAGCCCAAATTAGTGCAGTTGCCTGAGGCTGTTGTCATTTCTCAGCTAAGTCAGCGGGGTTAGGAGTTGGGATGAGGCATTTCTTTCTTCAGCACTAATGACTGTCTAGGTTGCCCGGTCTGTTCTTTCTGAGATTAGAATCAAAATTAGGAGAGAAATGTCTTCTTTGTGCAGAGCCGCTCTGGTTGGCCTCGCTGCCAGGGAGGTCTGCGGATGCCGCTGGAACCGGGAGACGTGGGGCGGGAGAAAGGAGTCTGGTGGCCACCTGCCTGTCTGCGCCCGCAGGTGGGGTCGGGCTGGTTTCCTGGTCAGGTTTATTTGCCACCTGCTCCTGTGTCCTTTGGACAGGCTCAAGAAAGCGTCCCCCTGGGGTTGCAAACTCAACCAGGCAGCTAATGTACAGGGAGGAGGTAGGTTAGGGTTAGGAAACAGCACAGCCACAGATCCGACCGTAGGTGATCTGCCTAGGCGAGGGCGGATGCTAATCAAAATCGACAACGCTATTATTACTTGCCAGCCACGTGCTAAACACTCCGTGTGAATCTTACATCATTTAATCCTCATGACAGCCGTGATGCGGTGGAGACCATCATTCTTATTTTACAGATGAAGAGACTGAGGCACAGAAAGAGGAATTAACTTGCCCCGGGTCACACAGCTAGAAAGCAGTGGAGCTGGGATTGGAGCCCCAGATTCTGTGTCACTCGCCTCTTGATTGTTAAGGGGTGATAAGGATGGGAGTGAACAGGAGACTCCGTGGCTAATGACCCGTGGGAGGGTTCAGTGGAAGCAGCAGTGCCAGCGTTCCCAGCTCGGGAACAGACCCTCTCGTCACCGTCAGCCTGGTGGAGACACCCACCTGCTGACCTTGGGCAGTGACTTAAGCTCTCTATACCTCGGTTTCCTCATCAAGGGGAGCTGGTCACAGTAGTAGGCTTGCTGGGAGGATCAGGATGGGCTAGTGCACGCGAAGCAATTGGAGCAGCCCGGCGCAGACTGAGCGCTGTGCAGACATCAGGCACTGATACTAACTTTCACCTGGCGCCTCAAGTGCGTCTACATAGAAGGAGGCTCCTCCACCGGCCTGTAAGCAGTGGAAACGCAGAAGCACCACACAACGGCAACACACATCGTGGGGTTTGCCAGACGGGCGGAACTGAGAAGAGGGGGTGTTCTTTTCCAGCCTCTTGTCCTTGTCTCTTCTTGGGCTGGGAGCAGGACTTTGGGTTTTGGTCCCAGCATTTCCATGGTGAGTGGCCACTGGCAAGTCACCTTCCTTGCTGGGGTTCCCCCTGGAGACTTCCATTCTGGGGGTGCCAGGAGGGGCGATGGGCATGACACTGGAGGCTCCAGACCCGTCCTCGCTGCTTCCTCCAAAGAGCTCTTAGTTGTTCTCTTTGGTGGCTTTCCAAATAAGTATTTTTTCCCCCTCTAAACAATTCAGAAACTCCACTCCTAGGTAAGTAGAAATTCAAATGTAAACAAAGAGACTTGTATGAGAATTGTTTCTTAAAACATTGCATATAATCACAAACTTGGAACCAGTTTAGAGATCTCAGCAGGAGAATGTATCCATATGGTATTTCCATACAATAGGATATCAAATAGTAGCAAAGTGAGGGGGTTATAGCAATGTGTATCAATATGACTTCCACAAATACAATATCAAGTAGAAAATGCCAGTTGTAGGATCATAGACAATAATACTATTTATATAAAGTTTAAAAGTCTAGAAATGATGCAACATATCATAGCATAAGTAGACATTATATGCTGTAATAAAAGTAAAAAAATATATACATGATGAACCCCAAGTTGAGGAAACTTCAACTGTATTTGCAATGACTTATTTCTTAGGTTAGATGGTTGGTACACGTGTATTTGTTGTATTGCAAACGCTGTTTTGTAAATCTTACATATCGCATAATAAAATTTAAAAATATTTTGTTTGAATACAAGTTTGCATAGCAAAGGAAGAAGTAAGCCTGTAAGTTACTGGACTGGATGTCCTTGGCCTTACCTGCTGGCTTTGACTCTCTGGGCTTCCCTGGTTGTCCCCAGCGGCCATCACGTAACCTCAGTTTCAGGTGGGCAGGATGGAGCAGTGATGAGAGCAGCAGATGGAGGTGGTTTGGGTCCTGGTTTTATCCTGGTGACCTGAGATAAAAGCTGTCTGTCAGTTTCCTCAACTGTAAAATGGGGAGAATTTAGTCCCTGTGACTACAGCTCATAGGGCTGGTGCCAAGATCGGTCCAGTGATGGTGCAGGTCATGTGTTTAGCTCAGAGCTGGGATGTAGCGAGTGTACAGGACAGAGCAGATGCTGTCAATGATGACAGTGAGAGGGACAGGAAGATGGAGGGAAGGCAGAGGGAGAAATGATGAGGACCCAGCCTGACCTTACACGTCAACCAGGCTGCCCCAAGTTCTAACTCCATGAGGACTGGTTGCTTTTGAACCACGATGGCTGGAAGCCTTTTCTTCTCTTTGGGCCACACATACCACTGCCCTGTTTTTGGCCACAAACTAACCCTGTCCCCATCCCAGATCCCATGGCTGACAGTGGCCTCAGACTCCCCTCTCCACCCTGCCGAGGTGGGCGCCAGCCTAGTCAGTGACACAGAGTGGTTGGGGCAGCCTGTCCACCCTCCACTTTGGGGCAAGTGTTTCTCTCTGAAGATGGCGAGGCAGGAACCCAGAGGGTGGGGGCTCTGTGCAAACTGAGAGAGAGCCCAAGATGCCCCAAAGAAAAGCCTTTTCAGAAACATGCATGTTCCTCCTTGTCACGAAAGCAGCGGCTGTCCAGCTGGCCACCTGTCGTGGGCCAGGTGCGGGATGAAGTCCGCAAGGTCATGAGGTGAGCGCTGCGTGGAGGCGTGCCACCCTGCTCACCTCTGTTTCCACCCAGCAAGTGAGAGGAAGCAACCTTGGTAGTGGGGGGCTCTCAGGCTGTGGGACAGTAGTCAGTTTGGATTTATGGACATTGTCTGGGGGAGCCAGCAGCCCACGCCTGGGGACTTCAGAGCATGGGGAAGCTGAAGCTAGGGGCCACCGTTCCTGCTGCAGAGAAAACCCTCTGGTCCTGTGGGAAATTGAGCTCCTTGACCAGGTAACCCTGAGAGAGCCCCCACAGTCTTGATGGGACAGCCATGCTCTATGTATCACCCCCTTTCTTTCTCACATGCCTGGAAACTAGATCCGGGATATTGTGTCCTGGTGGGTGAAATCTTGTTTCCCCAACCCTTTAAAAAGTCTGACACCTCCTTCATTATAATGTCACACAGAGCCCAGTTTAATGATGGAATCATTTGTCTGTGAAATCCCGAGAAGCAATTATATCCGTAAGGGCAGTTTTGGTTTCAAGAGACGGAAAATATTAAGTGGGGAAAATGGGAATGTATTGACTCAGAGAGTTGAAAAGCAGAAGGCTACAACTTCAGGTATGGCTTGATCCAGGGGATTAAATAGTACCACCAGGACCTAATATCTTTCTTTGTCTTGTATCTCCTCTGAGGATTGGAGTAATTTTATGCAGCCATATGGGGATAAGATGCCTTCTTAGTAAAGGTCAAAGGTAATAAAGAATTCTTGTCAAATATTTCAAACAGAAGTCCTACACCTCATGACTGCTGAGCTACACTGAGTCTCTGATTGGCCAGGCCTGGGTCAGGTACTCAGTCCTGGAAAGGAGAGTGGAATCACTGCTGCCTGAGATGGGAGAGAGAAAGAAGGTAGCTCCCAAAGGAAAACGGGGGCACAGTTACCAGGAGGGGGATGGATGCGGAGTGGTCCAATAATCACACAGGTCCACAGTGATGGGGCAGGGAGCCACTGGCCTTGGGCAGCACAACTCACTGTTTGTCACAAGGACTGGCCTCCCTTCCCTGGAATCTTCCATAATGTCTCTGAGTCCTGCACTAAGCTGTCAGCCTTTGGGGCGCTGGCTTGGAGCCCCACCACCCTCCCGGAGCCTTGCTGTCACTGTATCACAGGGGCCCAGCTGGCGAGGGCGTCTAACCCCAGCAGCCTCACTCATACGGCACTGGGGAGGAAATAGGAGCAAATAAATTGCTGGCCTACGTTAAATTTAGATTTATTCTGTTGGAGCTAATTGTAATCTTTATTTGGTCCCAAGTGATTCATTCTTATCGTTCTTATTATAGCTGAGAAAATTAATTTTTATTCTACCATAAAGGTGGCTGTAATAATTTGGGTTCAGGAAGGGGGATTACTTTAATAAGATTTGCCAGCAGGCTTTGAAACAGTCAGCTTTTATTAACATGTGGAACCAGCCTGTTGCGCTGGAGAGGATGTTGGGGGGTCCTGGTGGGATTGCCCGGGCGAGCTCAGCTAGGAAAAGGGGCAGGTTTGTTTGCTCTGTAAAGAGCTCAGACCTGTTTTCCTTCCTGTCTTTAAGTATAGGAAGGCTCCAAGGTGGGTGTGTGGGGGGAGCTGAGCAGACCTCAGCATCTTTAAATGGAAACGAATGCATTTAAATGTATGGCGAGCCTGCTCCTATAATACCACGTACCACGGGGACGGGGGGAAATGGCTTCAGGGGTCAGGCCAGTTGTATGCACCAGGACCGTGTGCATCTGGAAAGCACACACCTTCCTTAGAAGGAACAGATGTCACAGACCCATTGTCTCCTTATTTGCAATTCCAAATTCCCAAAGCTCTGAAAACCAAAATGTTTTTGGTGCATTTTTCAGCACACTCATTTGGTGGTAGAACCTCACCTGAACTCATTTATAACTTTGTTTATTCCACTCGAGACGAATGTTCTTCTTTGACTTGAAATGACTGATGCGTCTGATGAAAAGATGCCTCTCCAGACCCCACAGAAGGTGTTAGTGATCCAGTTTAGGCATCGTGTTGCCTTTCTACACCAGGAAAACAAGCAATTGAGAGTTCTGGAAAAGGTGTGTTAGATGTGTACACATGGATTGCAGACCCCGCGTTGTCAGATTTTCTGATTTTGGGAAGAGAAACCAGAGGTCCTGATTTTTAAGTGACATCTCTCAATGTCTATTGGTTACTGTGTCAAACTTGTAAATTTTATTTTTTGAAGACAGAAAATATCCTCAACATTGTTAGTTATTAGGGAAAGGCAAATTAAAACTGTAACGAGATACCACTGCACAACCCGTGGAATGATGGAAAGGAAAAACACAATATTGCTTGTTGGCAATGATGTAGTGAAACCGTAATCCTCCTACATAGCTGGTGGGAATGTAAAATGGTGCAATCGCTTTTGAAAACAGTGCAGTTTTGTTTTATTATTATTATTTTAAAAGTTATTATGGGTATGTAATAGTTGTATATCATTATAGGGCACATGTGCTGTTTTGATACAGGCATACAATGTGAATTAATCAAATCAGGGTAATTAGGGAATCCAGCACCTCAGGCATTTATCATTTCTTTGTGTTAGGAACATTCCAGTTCCACTCTTTCAGTTATTTTAAGGTATACCCTGACTTATTATTGATTATAATCATTGTGTTATCAAATATTGTTCATTCTATCTAACTGTATATTTTTTGCACTCCTTAACCATCACCACTTTATCCCACCCTCCCTGCTCCCATTCCCAGCCTGTGGTCACCATCATTCTACACTCTGTCTCCATGAGATCAGTTGTTTTTAGTATTTAGCTCCCACATGCGAGTGAGAACATGCAAGATTTGTCTTTCTGTGCTTGGCTTATTTTACTTAACATAATGTGCTCCAGTTCCATTCATGTTGTTTCAAATGTCAAGGTTTCATTCCTTTTTGTGGCTGTATAATATTCCACTGTGTATATATACCACAATTTCTTTATCCATTCATCTATTGATGACACTTAGGTTGATTCCAAATCAGAATATTACGGGGACACAAATGTTTAGGTTACATATACTGCCTTTGCTCCACCCGAGTCAGAGCTTCAAGCATGTTCATCCCCCAGACGGTGCGTACCACACCCGTTGGATGTGTATATACCCATCCCTTCCTCACCCCTCCCATCTGCCCGACACCTGATGAATGTTACTACCATGTGTGCACCTAAGTGTTGATCAGTTAATACCAATTCGATGGTAAGTACATGTGGTGCTTGAGGTAAGTTCCTTCTATACTCAGTTTTTTCAGAGTTTTTATCATGAAAGGGTGTTGAATTTTATCAAATGCTTTTTCAGCATCAATTGAAATGATCATATGGTTTTTGTCCTTCGTTCTGTTGATATGATGCATCACATTGATTAATTTCCATATGTTGAACCATCCTTGCATCCCTGAGATGAATCTCACTTGATCATGATGAATAATCTTCTTAATATATTGTTGAATTCTGTTTGCTAGTATTTTGTTGAGAATTTTTGCATCTATATTCCATGATATTGGTCTATAATTTTCTTCTTTTTTCATGTCTTTATTTGGTTTTGGTATCAGGGTGATACAGGCCTTGTAGAATTTGGGAATATTCCCTCCTTGATTTTTGGGAATAGGTTAAGTAGGATTGGTATTAGTGCTTTGAATGCTTGGTAGGATGCAACAGTGAAGTCATCGGGTCCTGAGATTTTCTTTGATGGGAGACTTTTTATTACTGCCTCTGTCTCATCACTTGTTATCGGTTTATTCAGGTTATGGGTTTCTTCCTGGTTTAATCTTGGGAGGTTGTATGTGTCTAGGAATTTATCCATTTCTTTTGGGTATTCCAGTTTATCGGCATACAGTTGCTCATAGTAGTCTCTAATGATCCTTTGGATTTCCACAGTGTCAGCTGTAATGCCTCCTTTTTCATCTCTGATTTTATTTATTTGGGTCTTCTCTCTTTTTCTTCTTAGTCTGGCTAAAGGTGTGTCAGTTTTGTTTGTATTTTCAAAAAGCCAACTTTTTGTTTCATTGATCTTTTGTATTTTTTTTTTTGGTTTCAATTTCATTTATTTCTGCTCTGATCTGTATTCTTTTCTTCTACTAATTTTGCATTTGGTTTGCCCTTGTTTTTCTAGTTCTTTGAGATGCACTAAGTTGTTTATTTGAAGCTTTTCTACTTTTTTGATGTAGGCAGTTATTGCTATAAACTTTCCCCTTATTACTCCCTTTGCTGTATCTCGTAGGTTTTGATATGTTGTGTTTTCATTTTAATTTGTTCTGAGGGATTTTTAAATTTCCTTCCTAATCTTGTCATTGACCCACTGGTCATTCAGGAGCATATCATTTCATTTCCATGTGTTTGTATAGTTTCCAATGTTCCTCTTATTATTGATTTCTAGTTTTATTCCACTGTGGTCAGAGAAAATATTTGATATGATTTCAAATTTTTTGAATTTTTAAAGACTCGTTTTTTGTCCTAACATACGGTCTATTCTTGAGAACGATCCATGAACTGTGGAGAAGAACAGCTGAGGAGCTGTTGGATGAAATGTTCTGTAAATAGCTTTTAGGTCCCTTTGGTCCATAGTGCAGATTAAGTCTAGTATTTCATTGTGGATTTTCTGTCTGGGTGCTCTTTCCAATGCTCAAAGTGGAGTGTCAAGGTCTCCAGTCATTATTGTACTGGGTCTATGTCTCTTTTTAGCTTTGATAATGTTCGCTTTGCATATCTGGGTACTCCAGTGTTGGGTGTGTATATATTCAGAATTTTTATACCCTCTTGCTGAATTGACCTCTTTATCATTATATAATGGCTTTCTTTGTCTCTTTATACAGTTTTTGTCTTGAAATCTATTTTATCTGATAGAAGTATAAGCTACTTCTGCTCTTTTTTGGTTTCCATTTGCCTGAAATATCTTTTTACATCTTTTTATTTTTAGTCTATATGTATCTTTATAGGTGAAGTATGTTTCTTGCAGGCAGCATATGGTTGGCTTTTTATCCAGCCAGTCTGTACCATCTGATTGGAGAGTTTAGTCCAGTCACATTCTGTATTATCATTGATAGGTAAGGACTTGTACTGCCATGTTATCATTTGATTTCTGATTGTTTTGTGGTCCTCTCTTTCTTTCATATTTCCTTAATGTCTTCCTTTGTTAAAAGTGATTTTCTCTGGTGTGTGTTTTAATTTCTTTCTTTTTACTTTTTGTGTATCTGTTGTAAGGTTTTTGATTTGAGGTTACCATGAGACTTGCAAAAAACATTTTATAACCAATTATTTTAAACATATGAGGACTCTGCTTACAAACAAACAAATAAGCAAAATCTAACAGAAATTCTACCCTTGAACTCCACCACCACCCCCTCCAGCTTTTTAACTTTTTGTTGTTTCCATCCATATCTTTTTATACCATCTTTCACTCAAAAAGTTATTGTAGTTATTTGTGATAGATTTGTCATGTAGTCTTCCTATTCAGGCTATGAGTGGTTTATATACAGCAATAAAGTCTTCTGTGTTTGAAAAAATGTCCCGCCCTAGCCCTCAGCAATCCAATTTTCTCTTGCACAGGCAACCAACATTATGAGCTCTTTTCCTAATGCGTTCAGAGATATTTCATGCATGGAAAAGCATATAAATATATTTTTCTATGCATAAACATATGTGTACTGTCTATGTTATACTATATATAGTTTGTTTTGCTCTCAGCGATAGTATTAATAGCAAACCATGGATACTGTTCTATACCTTGTTTTTTCCACTTTACACACAATATGTCCCGGGGAGCTTTCTTTAACATAAAGAGCTACATTTTTCCAAGTGCTGTCATATCACATTCCATCATGTGGCTGGCCATAACTTATGTGGCTTCTCCTCGACTGACACACACCGGCTTGGTTCCAGTCTTTTGCCACTACAAAAATGATTGGGCAAATTACTTAACCTCACTGTACCTCTCAGCTCCCTGGTCTTTAAACAGAGTTGATGGTAGTGCCCACCTACCTCTTATAGTTGCTATGAGGACGAAATGAACTAACGCACATAAAGGCTTAATAGTGCTTGGTACATAGAAAACTCTATGTAAACATTAGCCACTACAATTATTATTTTGAAGAACCACCTTGTGGGTATGTCATTTCACATGTGCACAGGTATATTAGTAGGTTAAATTCTGGGAAGTGGAATTACTCAATCAAAGGGTGTGTACAGATTAGTTTCAGATGGATTTTGCCAAATTATCAATTTTACTCCCTCTGATGGAGAATGTGATTATTTTCCCTAGCTATACCAAACTGGACTAGATTCCAAAAGTCTGGTCTTTGGATCTTTGTCAGCCTGAAAGGTGAGATGTGTCATCTTCTCATTTTGTGGGAAAACACCCCAGTTTCAGTGGGGTTCAAACGAAACTCCTTTGGATAAGCTCCTGCCTTGGAGTCGTTGGTGTAGAAAGTTACTTGCCTGAAATGCGAAACAGAGAGAATTTCTGGGGTCATTTCCACTGAGATAGCTGGTAACAAGGGGTAGATGTCATAGCCTGAAGCTCCAATTCCATCACATTTACAGTTTCTGCAAATTGAATAAGGAATGCAAACGCTTTCTCAGGACACATCTGCCAGTCACTTACATTTTTCACAGCGGGGAACATATGCGTAAGGTAAAGACACAAGCACATGAAACCCAGAGAAAAACACAACATTCCAGATGACAAGAAGCCTTTGAGTTCTCATTAAAACATGAGCATTTTGATGCACAGTGAGCGGAATTCTCAAACCAGGGAGGGGCAGGAGGACCTTCCAAGCACCGTGCAGTGGAAACAGGACCAGTTTTCCAGCACAGACCACCTTGTGTTGGGTCTAACTGTTTGGAAGAAGTGACAACATTGGAGAAAGGATTGGGAATTAATCTGTTTTTCAATATATTTATTCATTAAGCATTCAAAGAATTATTATTTGAATGCATAGATTGTGGCATTTGAAAGTTATTGATCAGAGATTTGACATTTTTGCAAAGAAACAGGGGGCTTCCCCGTTTTCTGATCTGAAACTGGTTCATTTTTATGATGTTAAGAAGGTGTTCACCTTTTGTATTCTTTCCCCTCGTGTGTGTATTTTTAAGGAAACTTCTGGGTTTTTTTGTTTGTTTCCAGCTGAAAAGTTTTCAGTTGGAACTCTCTGTCTTCCTGTGGGAGTTTCTCTTCTTCCTACACGAGTCATAGGACCCCATGGAATGCCGTGGATTCTTCTTTCGTGTGCCTCATGGAAGGAGTTGTGGGTATACAAAGATTTCTCATGTAGAGGTGGCGGCTCCACCATGCAGACTGTCTCGCCGAGTCTCTCTGACTCCTGGGCTGCTCTCCATGGTGCTGACGGCTCTGCCCCTCTCAACTCCCGCTTAGCACCTAGTAACATCTGGCAGCTCCCGGCCTCCACCCTCACACTGCTCTGTTCACGGGGGTGGGGAGGTCTCTCCAGGGAGCTTCTGCAAAATCCAGAGAGTCTCCGTCTCCCTTCGTGGACTGAATTAGGTCATGTGCCCATTTATGACCAAATCGCCAGGGTTTTCCCCCAAAGGAGAGAAGAGAAATAGATATTGCAGAGGCAACTCGTCACCTAATAATAAGTAAAGACCCCTCAGAGTTCAGCACTCGGCCTGGCTCCATCCCTTTGAACTCAGAAGATGTGTGATCTGTGTCTTGCTTTTGTGCAGAAGAATTTCTCTTTCCCTGAGTGACCGGTCTAAGGCTCAACAATCTCTATGTCAGTATTTCAGTATGTTGAAAAGGCTTCCCACCCTCCTCGCTGACCTGCTTTCAATAAAGATGGTATGAACTCAAGATGGAGTACACTGTGATGTTCCGTTGTCCTAGCAACCTGGGTGGTAAACACGGGCTTCATGCTCTGATGGGGATGTCGTGGGGACAAGAATTAGGAATTGGGGATTTGAATGAAGCTGAAGATTTGGTGCCCTGGTCTCAGCTCCAGACTCTACGGGAGATGTTCAGTGTGATGTCCAGGAAGGACATCACCTGTCTCCACCAGGGAATGCTGAGAGGGAACGGGCGCGTGCGAAGGAGAGGGTTTGGGACTGACTCCAAGGGAGGGTCCTCTATGTCCCAGCGGGATTCTCCCTTTGCTGCTGTACTTCGTGAGAGAGCTGCCTGTTCTGGATGCTTCCATTCCTCATGTCCAGGCTGTTGCCAAATGCCAGTGCTTCTCGGGCCTGGCTTCCCTGCCCCTTCATAAAACGATCTGATTTTCATCTGTCATTTCCCTGGAATGACAGATAAACAGGCAAAAATCAGTTCTTCTCCGGTTTGCGGTTTCTCAGGGTGAAGGAGTGGACAGCGGGAAGGGGAGGGAAGAGTTTGGATGCAGAGGCGCCTGCCGCGGGGCTCAGCGCCGTCCTGGGGTCCCCCGGTCTGTGGCCCCCGCGTGTCTGCTGGAAAACGCAGATGTGTCTGCAGGTCACCGCGTGCGTGGGGCGCGGGCGCTTCCCCAACTTCTGGGCAGTGTCTGGGTCCATCCAGAGCGTGGAGAGCCCACGTGGCGCTGGTGGCAGCCCGGGGTCTCTCTGCGCCAGGCTGGTGGTGGGGGTGTTGACTCTCTTTCTCCCGTGAGCCCATCCGAGCCCGGGTTGCTGCTGCTTGTACCAGTCTGGTCACGTGAGTCATTGCGCTTGGTTCACTGGTTTCTGAAAGCGGCGGTAGGCCTCGGTGCAGGCCCCCGTCGCCACCAGTCTTGCTTTCGTCTCTGGAAATCAGGGATGAGCCACCTGCTTCCCGCAGTGCGGGGGCCTCGGCCGCTGGGTGGCAGTGTCGCCGCGCGTGGGCCTGCTCCTGCGCGGGCGGGGACACGGACAGGACGGGCGGGTGGGGTTAGGGTTAGGGTTAGCACTGCGTTGGACCCCTGCCCCCCACCCCCTGCAGCGCTGTCCCCTGAGTCGGCGTCATTCCCAGCTGGCTCTGCCTGACGCACAATCAGCCCTGAATTCCAAGCAAGGAAAAGGGACCGAGAGCATTTTGGTTTTTTCCCCTCTCCCAGAATCCCCCAAAGCTGTTGTCGAGAAGCGGTTTTACCTGCGATGGGGGTTCCTGGCTTAGCCCTTGGGGTTAGAGTGATGGGGGACGTTTTGCTTCTTTCCTTGTGTTCTTTATGGATTTTAGTCCACAGGTTTTGAGGTCCTATTATCAGCTAAAAGCAATAATTGAGCCCTTTTTTTTTGCTTTGGGGTGAAATCTAGAACCAGCTCACACTTGTGGCTTACACAGGAAGGAGCTGGCAGAGTCGGACCAAACAGGGAAATGAGCAGAAGCTACAGATTCCAGGAGCCAGGAGAGAATAGTGGGAAAAGCCCAGACTCTGGAGCCCGATCTTGGCTCCACCCCTTACTTGCTGTGTGACCTTAGGCAAGTTTCTTGACATCTCTGTGCCTTCATTTTTGAAGCTACAGGATGTCCCAAAAGTCGCCATACATAGGAAAAATGGGAAATTTGTAATGAATATTTTGTAAATAAAGGTACATTTAGCCACAGTTTCCCATTTTCCCTATGTATGGTGACTTTTTGACATCCTGTATATAATGGGTATAATATTACAAACTTATAGAATAATTATATAGCGGTAGTAATAATATAACAACATGAGAATAATATCCTATCTCACAGGATTGTGTAAAGAGTAAATGTATAAAGAGCTAATACATGTTAATACATTTAGAGGATGTCAATACGTGTATCAGAACATGTTTATACATGTTAATACATTAGAACAGTGACTGGCACTTAGCAGGCATGTGACAAATTCCTAGTTATTACTATTAATATTATTACCACCACAATTCTGTTTTTTGGATACCACTGATAAACTTGTGATAATTCCCAGCCACAGGGATCCTTCTTTCTCTAAGATCTGGCATCACTTATAACTTATATCAGGCAAGTTGTCAGTGAAGATTTTACTTTCTTTTACTGGTCATCAGTTTTTTTTTGTGGACATTTGTGTTCTCCTCCCAGTTAGGAGCAAGCTCTGCGCAAGCACGCCAGGCCCCTGTGTGCCTCTTTTCCTCCCAGGTCTCTCCTTCCTGCATCACTGGAACCTTTGTGGGATTCGTCTGAGAAATTAATTCAGACAGAAAGTAGACTCAAGGTTTTTTTGTTTTTTGTTTTTTTTTTTTTGTGGTAAGTGAAAGGGGTTTCCAAGCCGTTGGATAGTCAACAGGATTGTAGAAGGGATGTTGAAGGCATCTGAGGTCATGCTGTTTAAACGCTTAACCCCTTAACCCTTAAAAAACAGTCTTGTAGATTGCCTAAAGTGGGTTTTCTAGCAAACAGCCACAGAGACTGGGCACTGTTTTCCTGTCCTCTAGTTACTCCATGTGTTGGAAAATAGTGGGCCGCATTCGAAGAAAATAAGAAAGAGAACAAAAGATTTTCCATGAATAATTTTGGATTCGCCACACTAGCCTGGGTTAATGGTGTTTTATTATTTATAATATATGTCAGTTTCCTATGGCTGTTGCAACAAATTACCACGAAGTTGGTGCCTTAAAACAACACACGTTTATTGTCATGTATTCTGGAGGCCAGAAGCCCCAAATCGAGATGCTGGCGAGGTGTTTCCTTCTGAAAGCTCCGAGGCAGAATCTGCTCCAAGCTTCTCTTCCAGCTGCTGGTGTTGCCAGCGATCCTTGGCGCTCCTTGGTTTGTGGACGCCGTCACTCCAGTCTCTGCCACCATCTTCGTGTGGCCTTCTCCTGTGTTCCTGAGTCTCAAGCCTCCCTGTCCTTTCTCACGTAAGGGGATTTAACATGATTTCTTCTCGAGATCCTTAATTATATTGGCAAAGGCCCTATTTCCAAATAAGATCACGTTTATAGGTTACTGTGGGTTAGAACGTGAAAATATCTTTTTAGGGGACACAGTTCAACCTGCTACATAAGGCAGGTGAAATTAACTACATCCATGGAGAATGCACAATTAAGTCTGGAGCTGTGACTCAGCCTGGATCCTGGGATTGTGTCTCCGTCTCCTAGCTCTGCTCCCTCCGTGCTGGGCTCATTCTCAGAGAGCAGGCAGGAGGCCAGGCAGGGGCTACATGTGTGAGAGAGCTGAAGTGGGGCGACAGGGAATGGTGGGGACTGCGGCAAGCTGTTGACGCAGGTGCTAGCTAGGCAGAGCAGTAACTATGCTGCCCGTGCTGGTTGTTGCTGAGTGGGAATGCACGCCCAGCCTAGTGAAAGCTTACTGTATTTTTAAAGAAAAGCCAGAAATCTGGATTTCGTGTGATTAATTCATTTTTTAGAAAACCACTGAGTAGGTAAAATAAAATATGTCTGTGACCCAGAGAGAGTCCCTGGAGCCTGGTTTCTCACCTCTGGCCTAAGTGTTGGGAGAAAGCTGGGGATTGTGGCGTGATTATATTTTCCGGTGGGTTAACTCATGTGTCCTCATGGCTGGCTACATAATTTGCGGTGCTCAGGGCAAAACGAAAATGCAGCCCCCTGTTCAAAAATCAGGGAAAAAGTGGCATTAAAAGTACTAAAATATTAAGCCTTTTTCCTTCCTTCTGAGGTCTCTTTTTCAACTTGTCATGGTTTTATTTGCTATTTAATGCCATTCTGCAAAAAAAATTAAAATATTTAATCATAAGTATGGTTTTACTATTTATCTTTTTACTGTGCAAAACCAGTTTTCAATGTAAATATAAGAGCAATGAGCTCATATGCACAATCTTTAAAGTTACACAATCTGTATTTCGTAGCTCATGCATGCCTGTGTATTTCATTGTTACCAGAACAGTGAAAATGCCACACAGAACTGTTTTTATTTTACTTCTTGGTACACGCACATCCCACCGGCACCCTCTGCCTTCAGCTTCCTGGTGAGTAAGGAAGGACTGACAAGAACAGGAGTTCTAGGTTGTCCCATCTGTGCCATCCCTTGTGTGGCATCCTTTTCAGCGTTAAGTAGTTGCCCAATACTGGAAGGAACAGGGACAACAAAGGGTAGGATAGGGTTCCTTGGTTGGTTGTGTTTTGTACAACATCTTTGCTCTTTTTCCTGCAATTGAAGCGAGTTGTCATTTGGACGGAAAGCACGGCTTCTCCAAGTTGTCAGCGCCGCTGCTTACTCGCCACAGATGCAAGACTCTTACCTGTGCTCACCTTGAGTCTTGCTGATCTCTCTGTAGCGTGGGTCCCCTGGAACTCTGCTTATGGCGGCATCGTGAGTGCTCTACGCAAACAGTGCTACAAGGAACGACAGACAGCATATTGCAATTTCTCCTCTTCTCCTGTGCATGCACCATCATCCCATGAGATTTCACCTACAAAGCACAAGTTCAGAGATACGATGCTTAGGAATTTCAGAGGTGAAGAACATGACCGCAGAGCATTAAAGCAAGCACGGTTCCTTCCGAGCACAGGGCCCTGTGGGGACGCACAGTTTGCATGCCATGAAGCTGGCCCTGTTTATCCTTCGGTTTCCTCACTTCCCGCTAAGATCAGTTTTGAAGACTCAGTATCCTAAAGGAAACACATTAGTCTTTCAGTGGATGTTGGTTTATTTTGGGCCCTGGGTTCGGAGTCTCCAACTTGTGTTTTGAACGCGGAGTATCAAGTTGCGAAGGTAACACATTTCCGCAGGGCGACTGCTCAAGTGTCTGGTTTGCGACGCCAGCCATATTCCCGATCTTTATTTTCTACACCAGTGGTGTTGAGAATAGTCCTGGCAGTAAGAAATCAGTCTAGACTTGGTGCAAATTGTTTCCTTTGAGAAACAAATTTTTGTGTGACCTTTCTAGAACTTCCTTGTTCTTCTTGTCAAAATGGTACCATGGTGATGTTTTAGGGGACCCTCCCCATATTTCGGCTAAAGTGGACTCTATCTCCAGGCTCCCGGGAGGGAACATGACCCTGGCTGGGCCAGAGCAGGCCATTCCCCCAGCTGTAGTGATTGGTTCAGGGATGGGCACACGACCCATCAGAGACAATGAGATGCGCCGAGTTTTTGTTCCTTGCAATGTTGAGAAACAGACCCTTCCCAGTTCTTGTTGGATTTGAAGGAAGGAAAAGGTGAGGCTCGGTAATGCTGATCTCACCATGACATGGAGAATAAAGTCAGCTTCGTGGAAGACAGAGCGAGGTGATGGGTGAAAATGTGTCTTTAAAATAAATTACTTTAAAATTTATTTTCAGTAAGAGTCACTCTTTTTGGTATATAGCTCTATCAATTTTTGACAAACTCGTAGAGTTGTGTAAACATCAGCACAATCAGGACACAGACCAGCTCCATCACCCCACCTCCTGTGCCTTTGTTTTGAATTTTTGTAGCCATACTCAGACGCTAATCTTTAGCAATCATTGATCTGCTCTGATCCCTCTAATTTTGATTTTTCTAGGATGTCACATAAATGTAATTGTACAGTATGTAGCCTTTTGAGGTTTCCTTCTGTCACTCAGCATAATATATTCAAGATGTATTCATGTTGTCGTGTGTACCCAGCATTTACTCTTCTTCGTTGCTGAGCAGTGCTCCACTCAGCAAATGTACCACAGTCGACCCATCCACTCACTGAAACGCTCCTGTGAAAATGCATAGTGATGACGTTGTTTAAACGAAGCCAGCCTGTCCCTAGACTTCCTAGCTATGACTGCCCTTAAATTCTAATTTTGTTTAGACTTGCACAGTTTAGGTTTCCTGTGAAAGGAAAGAATAGGTTTGATTTCAGTGGTGGCCACATGAAAGAAAGACAAGTCTGAGCTGGGGAGAAGTCTGGAGTAAACAGGCTTCCCCCACAACAGTCCTGTGCGTGCAGTTGCGCAGTAACGAGTCACACTGCTGGGTTACCTCCTGGTGTATCCCTGATGGGTGGTAGCAGGTGACACCCCATTTGACACAGAGGGAAATTGAATCTCAGGGGGATGAAGTGACTTGTCTCGGTACATAAATTGAGCCGATGGCAGACCTGGGGCTGCAGCCCAGGTGTCTTCTCTCCCTCATGGAAGCTTCCGCTGCCTCCCGTTCAGACAGCGGCGGAGCTGTCAGGATTACTTAGTGAATTTTCCTCTCTTATTTAAACAATCTCCAAGGTGTCCAATTTAGAATAAATACAAATGAAAATTAGAACAAGGTCATCAAAATTTCCTACTGTTTAACAGCTGACAGCGCCTATAGGAGGTCAAAATTACTGTCACTAAGCGATCTCTCTAATGCATTTACTCATGCTCTCTCTGCATCTGGTGCTCTGTGGAAATCTCTCGTGTCGGCTTAGCAGCTCTTCGCTTTTGTTTCTCTGAGTGTCTTTATCTCCTCCTTGCTAACAAAAGCACAGTTTACATTAAGAAAGTGCTATGCAATTTGTTTCAACTTTTTAGTAGGGGCAGAACCACGGCTCTCCAAATTGTAAGCCTATACGATGTTGCGTGAGTTGGTTATCACAAGCTGCTGGAGTAAATAAACTCCCCGCAGTGGCTTAACACAATAAAAGACTGTTTCTTGCTCACATCCAATGTGAGTGTTCATGTTTGGCAGGCAACGTTCCTCCATGTGGAGATTCCGGGCCCGAGCTCCTTCCAGCTTACGGCTCTGTCATGCCCCTGGGGCCTCAGGGTCTCTTGCTCCTCACTGGTGGAAGGTAAAAGCTATCAATTTTGGCTTCAAAGTGATACGTGACACTTCTGCTTGCATTTCATTGGCAAGAACTAGTCAGGTGGCCACAGGTGGGTGCAGGAGAGGCTGGAAGAATCCCTAGCTCAGCAGCTGTATGTAGTACGTATGATGGGTGGGGAGGTTTTGTTTTCCCTCTCGGCAGGTGGCCATCTCACCCACAGACCTGATGCCTGTTGTCTAGATTAAGGGCACTCCCCACCCCCCACTCCCATGCTCGAATTTCCTGTATTCTGTCCCATGCTGTCCTACCCTGCTTGGCTAGGTTTGGGTTCATGCAGACAAAGCCCTACTCATCCTCCAAGTCACAAATGCATGTGGCAAAAATAAAATGGTCTGGGCTAACTTGTCTCAATATCGTCCCATTCCTCTGTATCCTTTACCTCCATCCCCAAAGCCAGCCACATCTGGCCAATTCTGCTTTTATTTCTTCCTGTGATTACTTCTATAGCTATTCACCTACCTTGACTTTTTGAGTTCATCAACTTAGACAGCAGCACTCTCTCTATAAAAGACGAGGGTTTAGCTGATTCATGCAACTTCTTTCCTTCTTTTATCATGTAGGATCATGTTCAGCTCCAAGTAAAAGCAACCCTGGCCACAGTGGCTTAGGCGAGTAGGATTTTATTTTATTTATTCTCTTACCTCGTGTCGTGGCTGGCTCCTCTGTCTTCCTCCATCTTCCTGAATCGCGTGCTCTGTGTGTGATTTTGGTCCCCATGGTTGCATGGTGGCTACTCTATCTCCATCCCTCTTGGTTGAGCACCAGCACCCACACTCGGATGCCTGACATTTCTCTGAAGGGTTAATTCAATGTCCTTAGAGAAGAATTGGTTTTTTGAAGAGTTCCTGGTGATAAACACCAAGCTTTCTGTCTTTCGTTCAGGCTGGGGCACTGGGAGGAAGTGCACCTGGGGTGGATGTCCCATCTGCGGAATTTAGTTAGTCCCCTGCTAGCAGCCCCATTTTCACTGCTGTCCTCACTGTATGTGCCAGTATGGGGTCAAGGGCCCGTCTGGGGTCCCAATGGGCATAGTATCCCCTAGACCTTCTGCAGCACATGCAGAATGTTCTAGCTCAAGGTTTCCTCTGCTGTCTTGCCCATAGACACCCTTTTATCCACTTATTATCTTTCATACATTTGTTGAAATATTTTTTTTGCAGAAGCACCTCCTCCATTTCTCTGGGTAATAGGTTTTTTCTTTTTTGTATTTTTATGCTTTTGTTCAGCTGGGTTTCTGTGGAGATGTGAGTGAGTGAATGTGCTCAGTCTGCCACTTGAAATCAAATTCTGTATCTTTCTTTTAAAAGGAAGAATGTCAATATTTCTCTTAGATTGAACAAGCAGCACATGTTCATTCTAGAAAATTTGAAAATACATAGAAAAACATAGCAGGAAGTTGAAAGGCATCCACAATCCCAACACGCAGATTCTCACCTCCAGATAAGAGTCCGTTTGGGTCCTGGCACAGGCAACTTAACAAAATGATTTCAAAGGTAACTTGGAAGACAGAAAACAGGAAAGTCTCGCTAATAGAATTTTGATAAAGAATAACAATCTCTGTGTTAGTTTGCTAGGACTGCCATAAGAAAGTATCACATATTGGGTGACTTAAACAACAGAAAATTTATTTTCTTACGTACTAGATGTAGAAGCCCAAGATCAAGACATCAGCAGCTTTGGTTTCTTCTGAGGTCCCCTCTTGGCTTGTAGATGGCTGTCTTCTCCCTGTGTCTTCACCTGGTCTTTGCCCTGTGTGTCTGTGCCCTAGTTTCCTCTTCTTATGAGGACACTAGTCGTTCTGAATTGGGGCCTACCCTAATGACCTCATCTAAAGACCCTGTCCCCAAACACAGCCACATTCTTTAGGGCTTCAACATATGTATTTGGGGGAAGGTACTATTCAGTCCATAACACTCTTATGTAATTAACTATATTGTAAATCTACATTAATTTCAGCTACAATGTATTGGCATGAGTATAGTCGCAGAGCAAAGGAGGTAGATAAATAGCTCACAAGTAGACTCTGGCATCTAACAAGGACTGAAACGTAATCAGAGATCATTGGAAATCAGTGGGAGAGGGATAAGCTATACAAACATGGTTTGGAGAAAATGGCTAGCTATTTGGGGAGGCAATCTCTAAGATCAAGGCTGAGGCACGTACCATGAATGAATGAAAAGAGGGGGTGTGAGTGGGTGTTAGTGAATTGGAGAACAGTGGAGAACGTATGTGCACCCTGACACAAAGTATTCAAATTCAATTAAAATAAACCCAAACTGTGAAGTCATGTAAGATCCTTCTGCTGGCTGAATTCAGTGCATGCTAGTTTTTAACTTCTATCATATTCTCACTTACCATGATACACCAATAGAAATTTCAGATGGACTGAAGAATTAAATATGAAAGTGTGGAGACACACAGCCATGTATAGACGCCATCCACAGAAACCTAGGCAAGAGTGTAGGTGAGCATGTGTTTGATCTTGGGATATTGGGGAGGACTTTCTCAACATAAAAGCAGTGACAGAAATCATAAAAGAAAAGATCAGTACTCCTGGTTGTGTCTTAAATCTTGTGCACTGCCTTTGATTATCTATGTAGAATATTTGTACTCCCCGAATATAGTCTCAAGTGTTCTGCCTCTTCACTCTTCTTAAGATGTTGGCTGGTGTGGGAAGAAAGCGCATTCCTGGGGAGAGTGCAGAAGGTGGGAGTTTTTAGAATCATTTTCTGGATTTTATTTTTCTGCTGAGCCAGGCCATCCCAAAGCAGTCAGCTGTCTTGGCTCACACTGCGTTGCCCTCTGCAGAATTGCTTTCACTTCATCATCCTGTGTTGTTCTAGCCCCATCTTGCATGGGGGACCACGACGGGAAGCATCCTAATAGATTCACGATGCTGTGGGAATGCCGTGTGCCACCCAGGGGCCAGTTGGGGGCTCTCACTACAGGAATTTCTCTCAGCACCGGGAAAAGCTTTGCTTCTTGCTTTCGTCTTATGGATAGTTTGCAACTAGTGACCTAATCTTGTGCTCTGAGCTCTGAGCAATTCAGAGCCACAGTTGCAGTTTGCTCTACTCATTCTTAAATTCTTACAAGGTAGATCTTGCTCTCTGAGCTTTCCTCTGGCAGCAGAGCATAGTGGCTCACAGTCTGAACTCTGCCTGGAGCTAGACTTCCTGGGTCAGATTCCACCTCTGACTCTTACTAGCTGTGTGATCTTAGGCAAGTCACTTAACCTCTCTGTGCATAAGTTTCCTCATCTATGAGTGAGGATAATAACCAAATACTCATAATGAAAAGATTGTCAAGAGTAAAAGAGTTAATACCTATCAAATGCTTAGAATAGTGTTTGGTATATAATAAGGATTATGCAGATGATGACTATAATGATGATAATTATTTTAATACCTGTAAAATGCTCAGAATAATGCTTGGTAAATAAGTATTATATCAATCATAATGATGATTCTATTCTCATTTCCATTTGCTCTTGTTTTTCTATATCTTTTTCATCACTATAACTTACAAAGACATCTCTAATCCTTTATGGACTTGGTGGTACATGATCCAAGACTTCCCTCATGAGTGGCTCTTCTTGCCTTGACTATTTTATGAATATACACAAAAGCACCTACTATGTGCCTAGTAGTGTCCTTAAACTTTTAGAGTGGTGATTCTTTCTATTGCTGTGCATTTGAATCATCTAGGGAACACAGAAAAATCTTGGGCTCCAACTGAGACCATTTGAATATACTCTGAGGGAGTGGGTCTAAGTATAATGCGTATGTTCATGCAGCCAGGGCTAAGAATCCTTGTCTTAGAGAATACAGAGGTAGTTGATGAAGGGGCACTTTGTCTAAAAGGAGCTTACTTTTGTGGGGAGATAAATTAGGGCTCTACCTCCTCTGGATTCCACATTCATATTTTCAGCTATCTCCCTATATATCTCTCCTTTACCTTAACTCAAATACGTCCAAACTAAATTCCTTATCTTCCTCCTCAGAACTGATGTTATTCCTGTATTCTCTATTTTGCTGATTGTTCTATAGACTGCAGTACCTAGGAGTTTTCCATGATACCTAGCACCATTTTGCAGCCGCTGATAGAGACAAGCCACTCTGGATTCCTGGCTTCTTCTCTAAGAACTCCCGCCTTTTAGGTTTTACCTTATATACCTCCCTAGGGTCTTCATGCTTTCCTTTGGACCAAGGAGGCATTATAGAGCATCCTGGGATTCTAGGACTATGATTTTTTCCCTCCTGCAACTTCCTTAGTGTGAAGCAATATAGAGTGGTAGTTAGCAGTGCACGCCACGGAGCCAGTTGGCCAGAATTCCTGTCCTGCCACCATCATTTGCTAGGTGTGTGATTTAACCACTCTTGCCTCAGTTTCCTCCTCTGTTAAATGGGATGTGCTATTATTAAGTTTACCGACTTAGTTCCAAACTTGCCCTTCCAGCTTGTCCTTCTTAGGCTCTGCCAATAGGGGGAGATAGAGGAGAATGCAAAGCTGGAGCTGAGAGGAGTCTCCTGTGCCTTCTCATTTGCTCTGTGTATGATTCCTGTCTGCTCCCTGCCTGCTTCCTGTCTACTTCCTGTCTGCCCCTGCCTACTTCCTGTCTACTTCCTGTTTGCTCTCCATCTACTTCCTATCTGCTTCCTGTTTGCTCTCCATCTGCTTCCTGCTTGCTTCATATCTGCTTCCTGTTCCTATGACCCCCAGATTGGCCACACAGGGCTGCCCAGCGAGAGAGTTGAGACGAATCTTGGGACAAAGGCAAACATCACTCCTCCTGCCCAGCTGGCACTGGTAGCCTCCTGCTCTCCCGTCTGTATGGTCTCTCCTTGCTTTTCAGCCTGTGGTATGTTTTATTTAGTTGTAAAAGGGAGACACTCACCTGACTTTTTCCATCTTGCTATACTGGTGGCTTTTGAATTCAGCAATCAAGTATCTGCTACCTTTCTTTTTTGGTTCTGTAGTGAATGACTCATGTTTCAAAGTGTGGAAGGAAGACTCTGTTCCCCAGGGCACAATGAAGGGATACGGTGGGGGCAGGAATGGAAAGGACTGAATGGACAAACTGAATGGAAATTTACAACGTCATCCCACACAGCTGGTTATTAATGGATAAATGACCACCTACAGTCAGCCTCCTTAAAAGAGTATTTGGTCTGCATTGCTGCATTGGCTACTTCCTCATGAGGCTCTGGGATATGTAAGGAAGTTTATAGATAGTAATGTTCTTCCACATTTATCACTACCTTAAAGGCATGGATCACTGGCTGTTTTGCTAGGAGCTGGATTGAGATGCTCTGGTCAGGTGTGCCTATTTTTCTGCTCTGCCTGGGGGTCCAGGCTGGTAACAAGTACCTGGGAAGGGAGACAGAGTCACTTGTGAGCACAGAGCAATGAAAACCTCACTGGGTAAACAGTGATTGTGTCCATGAACCTGGCTTTGTGAGCACAGAGCATTCAGATGACCTCCACATGGCTAACCCCTTGGCCTCATTGTAGAACTGCCAGGCCAGACAGGAAATACAAAGAAGTGGAAAGACTTTGGAATTGGACAGAGCTGATTTGAAACCTAACTTTGACTGTGTTCAAATTGCTTAATTTCTCAATGCCTCGATTTTCATCATTTTTCAAACGAGACTAAGACTACTCATCTTACAACTGTTGTGATAATCATCTGCCATAGCAGGTACATATACTTAGGCGTGTTAGCCTGTAAATGGCATGTTTCTCCTTTAAGTGATATTTTCTCCTCCGACTTGAAGATTTCAGCTTTTTGCTTTGCAAAGCTAACTGCCAGCTTAGTGACCATAGTGATGTGATATTTGAGGAGGAAATGAATGGAGTGATAGTGTGATGGGCAAATGTGATGTTAATAAAAATGGTATCTATTAACAACCCTGGGAAGAAGCCAAAGAGAAACTCAGAAGGAACACAGATTTCTTCTCTCAAGCATTAAGCCAAGACAGTCTTAACTGACAGACAGCAAACATCTATGTAATTTCTCCTGCCAGGTACTGGAGATTTAGCAGTAAATGGGACATCAGAGTCTCTGCTGTCAATGGTGGTGGAATTTTAGTAGAGAGAAAGGACGGTAAGTAAACAAATAAGTAAACAAATAAAAATACAAAGGCTAATTTCAGATGGTGATAGGAATGTAACAGGAGGAAGTGACTAGTGATTAGATATATTAGGCTCTAGTCAAGAAAACAGAAATCCCTGTAGGTATTTTAACAGAGAGAATTTAATAAGAGGAATTAGTTTCTCAGTTGATGGAAAATCTGAGAAAGCAAATTGGGCGTGGTAAAGTACCATCTGGGCATGATAAAGTAATCTAGAAGTTAATAACAGCAGGAAGCTGTTACTGTCTTTTGGATTGAAGGGAAAAAGGGAGGAGGTTGGATTATTAGAACTTAGAAGCTGGAACTAGAACTACTGCTCCATCTTGGGGTTCAAGGCTACAGGTCCAAGTGGTCCTCACCAGGGCCCATGTCCAGGAATATTTTTTGGGTGCCAAGCACAGCCGTGACATCCACACACTCACTTTGGATCACCAGTCCCTGTCAGGGTTCCCAGTGCCTTGTGAGTTGCTTCACTCTAGGAAAATATTAATCCCCTCCCATCCCTCCTGCCTGAAGCTCTCTTCGGGGCTTCCTTGGAGACATCTGCCATTGGCATTTTGAGTCAGAGCATCCTTTAGCCACAGAGCTTCTGTCTCGCACCTTGTGCTCTCTCTGAACCTGAGCTTGATTCTCGGTTCCTAGGGAGGGCAGCGATGAGGGATTCTTTTCAGCTGGGCCTCATTGAGCCTTCCTCATTTCATGCTCTCAGTGCTCTCCTTCCAACTGGTGGTAACAAGCTCTTGAGTAAATAGGCAAGGGACTAAATAGGGCCTCATTTCACATTCAGAATGCGGGCCACATGGCCTACCTGCCAATGGGAAAAACAAAGGCGCTAGTTTGCGGCATTTTGCAATTAAAGGCAGCGGCGTCTGCTTCTGAGGCCATGGTGCATTTCTCAGGACACAGTTCCATGGCTTCATAAAATGCTCTTGAATTCGGATATCGTATTTTGTTCCAATCTGGGCGGAGGACAAAATGAGGCTCTGGCAGCCAATGTTTATGGCTTTCCCTATAAGCTTTCAGACAAAATTTGTATTGCATTTTGCTTGAGTTATGGTAGGACAGGACTGTAAACCCCGGACTGCCGTTTCAGGTAAAACGGAGGCTTTGGCTACAATAAGGAAGAAAAGGTATAGCTTTAAATTTCTTGTAAATCAATTTTTGAGAGGTGTAAAGTACCTACATAAAAGATAAAAGAATAAACCAACCCACAATGAAAACAGAGCATATGAAAGTTTGCATTTATTTTAATTTCCTTTTCCACATCTGTAAATAAATCAGGATTTAAACCTTGCATTGGACGTCTCCTAAGTTTATGAGGATGTAAAATCTGAACCCCTGACTTCCAAATCTGGTGGGCTGTGTGAGCTTAGCCTGGCGGAAGGGTGTTGTCATGCTGTGCAAGGCAGGTGCTCCCTGCTGACTGTGCTCCTGTTGCCAATCAATTCATGAGCAAATTCACCTGGAATTTAACTTCCTGGTTTGGAGAAGGGGACATAAACCACCACCAACAAAAAAAAAACTAATTTAAATTTCATTTGGAATTGTGCTTTTGCATTGCATGTCATTGTCAAAACACAAATTGCCCCTTGGTGGCGTCAGCAGCTGAAACTTTCTTTTACATGAGGCTAATTCTTCAAAATCATTTCTCCCTCTTCTGTCTTTTGATCAAAATCCTGCCCAACCTATATGGATACATTTTGGAGGCCTATATTATAAAAGGGAATTATAGCATGTGTGTGTAAACAGATTTGAGATAATTTTTAAAAAGTGTTGAGTTCTTCTTTTTCAATTAATGTGTTTTCTTATGACCCCATGGATTTGTCGAAATCATGGTTTTGATGGCAGTTTAATATCACACACACACAGCATGGTTTTAATCACTTATGTAATAATTTCCCTAATGACAGGTTTTTGGGTTGCTTCCAGGGTGTTGCCGTTATACATCATGGTTGTGATGAACATACTTGCACATTAATCTCCTTCTTGTTCTCTTGACTATTTCCTTAGAACAAATTCCTAGGTGAATTCCTGGGATGGATATTTTTAAGGGTTTTAATGCCCAATTTCCTAACTGCTTTCTGAATGTTAGCTGTGTTCTCTGCACAGTTTGCCAGTTCCTTGGGGGGCAGAAACCATGTCTGTCTCATCCCTCCGCTATCTTTACACGCCACAGTACTGGAAACATAGTAAGTGAATAATAAATATATTTAGAGAAATAATTGGAGGGATGAATAGGTAATTATCCTCCTCCAGGAATAAATCTAACACGGGACTGGTCATGTTGATGACAGTTGAGGAGAACTTGCTTTCTGAACGCCTTCTTGGAGGAAGGATGCATCAGACCCTATGTGGGCTGTATCTTTTTCACAATCTCCTAATTACAATTTTGTCACCCTCGAGGAAAGGAGAGCTCACCAAGAACAACCCTGAACTGGCCAAAAAAATATTTAAATCAATAGAAAGCTAAATTTTTGCAGAATTTGTAATGGCTGCAGAAAAACATGAAACCAGGAGTCAGAGGCAACAGAATGGAATTTATTTGCAGTTTCCTCCTCTAGAGATGTGACATTGTAAACACCACTGTCAAGTCCCATTTCTTCTCGCATTGTCGGAAAACTGGCCTCCAGTGGTGGAAGCTTATTTTAGGACAAGAGGAAAAAAAATCTCTTGTCTGTTCTTGGCCTGATTTGCTGACCCAGGTTCCTGGTGGGCGGTCTTCACTTTGAAAAAGCTTGTTGGATCTTCCCTGTCTGTGAGTTTCCGTTTGAAAGCAGTACATGCTAAGAAACACACATATACATACATCCATACACACATACATGTTTAGTTATGTGTTATATATTTTAATTAACAAAATAATACATGGCTGTTGTGACATATTAAAAGAAAGTAGAAACATAAATGATAAAAAGCAAAAATCTTTCTCTTTTGGGTTTTATAGACACACAAACATAAATATTTATACATTTATGTATAGAATCTTAAACTTTTACACAAATAGGATCATAAATGACACATTTAATTTGTTTTGTACTTAATGACATCTTTTCATGGGCATTTTTCATGTATGTTCATAAATATCTTCATGTTTTTTACAGCTGCCTACTATTTCACTATAAAATGTTTATATAATCTCCTATTGACCAACCTTTAGTGTGAAGTGAAATAATATACAGTATAATAATAGCAGGTAAATGTTGATTGAGCATTTCTGTGTGCCTGCAGTGTTCTAGGCGCTTATATCTATTCACTCATTAATCCTTACAACAACCACAAGAGCTATAATTGATATTTACATCCTACTTTATATGAGGACATTTGCGGCACAGAGAGGTTCAGCGACTTGCTCAAGGTTAGGAAGCGGCAGAGCCCGGATTCAAACCCAGGCCTTCAGCCCCGCACATACGCTCTTAAGTTTGTTTGTTTGCAATTCTGAACAATGCTGCAGTGAACGTCCCATGTAGATACATCCTTGTGAATCCTCACTGGTATTTTGGAAGGAAAGATTTCTAGAGGTGGGAACCGTGAGCCCTCATTTCAGGAGGAACTGTGGAGCTATCTTAATGTCCAGGCAGACCTCACATATAGGAGTGACAGAAGCGTAGATACCTAGTAACGAAGCATTACCGTGTCACATTCAGTGGTGCAATGCCTGATCCATAGGCGTGGTAGGCGTGCAACCTACTCTCTGGGGGGTGATTAACAATGCAGAGGACCACAACCCTCCGAGTTTGGGGCTGTGCAGGAGGAAGCAATGTTTTCCCTCTGGGAGGTCAGTGACCAGCCCTAGGACTACTGGATCAGTGGCAAACGGGTCCCTTCCCACCCCGGGCTGGTGTTTCGGGAAGATCCTGAGGAAGGTGCTTGATGTAATTACAGGAGTTTCGTTGTGCTGAGACCCAGGGCAGGAACGGTGTGGCCGGCGGGCGGTTTGCGGGGCAGTGGGTGAGACTGTATCGCGTTGATCTCGTTATGCATCAGAACTCGGTTTTATTCTTTTGCTTTCCTCTCGTGCAGTGACGGAGAGTCGCGGGATTGTGGACAGCCTGCAGAGGTTTTCCTCGCTGCCGGCCTACCTCCCCACCAGCTTGCACATCTCCAACGCGGAGGAGTCCTTCTTCCTTAAAGAAGCCAACCAGGACCTGACCAGGAACTCCAGTCTGCAGGCCCGCGTGGAGCCCTTCTTCATCTACCGGGCCAGGAGCCCCCCAGCCATCAATGCCAGCTATGGCCCATTTTCGGTGGAGAAGACCATCCCCCAGGAGTTCCTGGTGATGTCTACGCCCTTTGGAAACATGGAGAAGTTTCCCTTCAACTGGAAATTGAAATCCCACATCCTTGACAGCTCCATCTACTCCAACAGACCCAAAGTGCAGACCTTGTTTTACGTCACTGGCATGAGCTGGGATGACAGTGACCCTGCGGAAGATCTTCCCTGCGTCAAGATGTTTGCTTTCCCGGAGGCCAGGGAAGTGGCCGCCAGCTGCCGGCTGCAAGGGGCCCCGGGGCTGTGCGTGGCTGAGCTGGAGCTGCTGCCCGAGTGGTTCAGCTCCGGCCTGGACCTGGAGCCTGAGGAGGAGATCCCAGCCCTGCTGGGGGGCACCGCCATGGAGCTGTTCTTCACGCTCTACCCGGCTGATGAGGCTGGCCAGTGTCCTCTGGAGGAGGAAGGCAAGTGGGAGAACAACATCCACTCGGGCCAGGAGAGCCCCCAGCAGGTGTTCCCCACCCGGGAGAGGATTGGGAGTGTGGTGGTCTACCCAACGCAAGATGACCTGAAGTGGTCCCTGGTGAGCGTGGATGAGAATGTCGTCATCTCAGTACCTCTGAACCTAGTCCGGGAAGGGGACACAGCCACCTTTTTGGTCTCTCTCACCAGTGGCTCTGTGGCAGACCAGTTCACTCTTAGGTAAGAGTCTTCGTTGGGTTGGATGGGATGGAAACAGACTCTTAGTGATCAAAGAGTTGTCAGTTAATAAAATGGGTGTTGATCATTTGCTGAATATCGCCAAAGATAAATGCAGCTGGCCATAGCTAATGTGGTGAAAACAGAAGTTATTCAGTGACTCCTGACAGTAGGGAGAGAGCTGAGCTCCGTCTTGGTGGATGCAGGGGCAGTCTGAGTGTTTTAAAGGAGAATGAGGGAGGGGAAGGGGACACTCAGTAGAGTCAGAGAAGTGAAATAGCGCAAAGTGGGGGTCAGTGCGATGCAATGGGGCCGGCTGCATGTGTTCGCCGGCCGTTAGCAGAGTTAGGGTTTGATCCTCCCGTGGAGGCTGGGAGACAGAGGCCCTGTCTTTCCTGATGATTATATTTCAGAGGAATGGTCCTGGGAGAGAGATGCTTCTCAGTGGCAAGAGACACATATTTACAGTTACAAGTTTCAGTAAATGCTCTAGAAAGGGAGGTCAGGAGCCCAATCATCAGGAGTGTGTGACTGGAGCAAACAGTAAATCCCCCTGGCCACGTTGTGCTTTCTCAGGCAGATACTTTCAGGGGGCTGAGGTCGTCCTGTGCAACAGCCTCATGCTGCTAGTTTGGTCACGTCCCCTGGTGCTGAGGTTTGGATGATGTTGTCATATGCTAAGAGTTCTGCAGTTCTCAGTGTCCGGTGTAGTGAGAAACTCAAAACATGAAATAGCCATGCAAGATAATAGACCAGGGGCCAGAAAACGTTTTCTGGGAAGGGTCAGATGGTAAATAGGCACTGTGGGCCATTGTAGTCTCTCTGGTGACTACTCAAGTCGGCTGTTGTAGTATGAAGGTAGCCATAAATGAATGGGCATGGCTATGTTCCAATAAAACTTTATTGACAAAAACAGGCAGAGGGCCGAATTTGGCCCATGGGCCATAGTTTGCCAACCCCTGCAACAAGTCATCACGTCTGAGCTTGGGTAACAGAGACCACAAAGTCTGCAGGAATTCAGGGATGAGGGTGGCGTGTGCTGCAGTGGGCAGAGTTTTCCTATTAAACTGGATCTGGAAGGATGAGTGGAATTTGGGGGCAGAGAAAGAATGGTTCAAAATTGGGTGAGCAGAGTCCAATCAGTAGACTGAGACCACATGAATATATTAAAAGCAAGAATTTAATATAAAGAACCACTAACGAGGTATAAAGAGATACTAAGTAGGTAATTGAAAAGGCAAGAAGGCAGTACCGAGGTATTAGGGAAGTAGCGTCTCATAAATGTGAGAGCCTGGAAAAAGGGAAAAGAGTAAAGAATAAATATGACCTATGGGGACAGGGAGGACACCAAGGAACCTCAAACTGAAGACTTTTCTCGTGGAGATAGCTGGATTTAAAGGAGGTCCCTAACACCAGGTAGCAAATTTACACAAATGATACGTGCATTTATTCATATAAAAGATTCAAAGAATCCAAATAAACTGAATGTTTCACTTGAACCCTCCTTCCACATCCTAATCCTTTCCCAAGAAATAATGAGATTAAAAAAAAAGTTCTAGGAGTATCCTTCTAGATTTTAAAAAATGCACATTTATATACATATATGTTCATAAAGAAATATAGATTTGACTCTTGTTTTACATAAATGGCAAGATGGCCATGGACACATAAGACTAAGCTTATTGCTGTCTCTGGTGTGGTGAGAACTTTGTTGGATGAGAAGTTAGGGGACAGGGAAGGAAGATGATCTGGGGGTCAGGGAAACCATGGAGTCTGGCTGGGAAAAGCATTGCGGGCCAGGGGTAGGGCCCAGACAGCACTAGCTCACATTCACTGATGACCAAGGATGGTTCAGCTCATGTTGTAAGTTCTTTACATTAATCAACTCACTAAACTCTGTCAACACACAACTCAAGGAAGCAAGTACTGTTATTTAGGTTATTTATTAAGCTTTATGTGATGGCCAGAGAATAACACACTGAAATCGTGGAAATCAATGAAGATCATCCAAATGAGAACAGAGGACATTTATTCAGAGCTCACTGTGGCAGGGGAGTTGGCCTCCATCGCTCGTGTTCGCAGAGACTCAAAGGCAAGCAGGGGAGTGGGGAAACGGAAGGTCCCAGGTGTGCTTCGGTTGCAGGTTTCGGCCCTGGGGAGCTGGAGGCAGGTTAACCAGAGGCGGGCGTCTTATGCGATGGGCTCGGGGAGCATATCTGGCTTTCTCTGGTTGGCCCTGAGTTGGAAGCAGAGACGAAGAAGAAAATCTGGGAATCATGGACCAAGTCCTGACCCTTCTGGGCGGACTGCTGCAGAGGTGGTGGTTTGATTTCCTGGACTGGTGGCTGCAAGGTGGTGGGTCAGAGATCTATTGTCCATAGCTTGGCTATTGTCTGTTTGTATTAAATATATTCAGTCTCTTAAAATACTTTTTTTTAGGCCCAGGGAAACGTGTTATCTCCCAACATAAGGGATTGTCTGCTTTAGTCATGTCTCTTATGAATGAAATGGGACATATTTCATTCCGGCTCAGACGAGGCCCCGGGTCAAAGCAGGAATGTGCACAAGATGTGCTGAGATCTAATTTCAGAGCCAGGGCCACGTGGGGAAGGGACAGATGTGTACTGTGTCCTTGTGGCACATTGCTATTTCAGACAGCGTGTTGTAGAGGGGCCAGTTTGAACAACAGTTGAATTGGTTATTCCGCAATACTGAAATAGATTCCGTGAAACGTTAGCATCTAAATCTCACTGTACCTTGAAAAGCTTTTAGCAAAGGGTCGTAAAGCGGGTTTGGAGGGAGCCAGGTCAGTGCCAGGCTGGAGTCAGCAGAGATCTTTGTCACACTTACAAGAAAATTTGAAATATTATGAAAATTTCCCCTTTCCAAATATAGTATCTCTGAGGCTGAAACCAGACTGCCTGGGTTTGAATCCTGGCTCTGCCACATACCAGCTGTGTGACATTGGGAAAGTGATTTAACCTTTCTGTGCCACAGTTTCCCTATCTGTAAATGGGGACAGTTTATGCCCTAAGTGACTATTTATGAAGAGTCAACTTTATGGCTGGCCAGATGCTCTCATTTAATTTGGTTCTGGTTGCTCGGGCCATACGCCCAATAACCGTGATTGAGGCTCCCAATTCTCTGATACCCCACAGCTGAGCCATTGGCAAATCCTGGGGCTCTTCCTTTGAACTATCCAGACTCTGTCTACCTCCAGTACTCTGACCCAGATCCAGCCAGCGTCCCCTGTTGGCTGGACACATACAGGAGCCTCCTGACAGGGCTCCCCACCTCCACTTTTGCCCCTACAGTTGGGTCTTGAATAAAAGGCAAGATCCTTGTATTGGTCTGCGAGGCTCTGCCTGCTCTGGCCCCATCTCCTCCTTGAGCTCATCTCCTGTGACTGTCCCTCCTTCCCTCGGCACCAGCCACGCTGACCTCCTGTTGGCCCCAGGCATGCATGCTCTTACCTCAGGGCCTTTGCACTGGCTCAGAGAACCCACCCACACCTCCCTGCTGAACATGGCACCCCCACCCCTGTGCGCCCCCCACCCTGTTCTGGTTCATCATTTACATTCATGACATCAGGTAGCATTGTTTATTGTCTGCCTCTTCCTGCCAGCACGTGAGTTCTGTAAGGTCAGAATCTTGGATTCCTAAGGATCTAGAACAGTGTCTAGCACATCGTAAGTGCTCAATAAATATTTGTTGAATGAATGAATGAATTCAGAAGTATTATAAGGCATTTGTTCCTAGATAAAGGGTATGAATTATCAAGATCGTATGATGTAAATAGATAAAAGTTTTATAAATATTGATGATCAGGACACTAAGGGAATGCAATTCTGGCAAAAGTTCCCTCCTACCTATAACGTGAGAACTGATTCATCACTTCTAATCAAACGACGGGCTATGTCAGTGATCCCAAATGTTAGTAATTCATACACCACCTTTGAGTTTTTCTGGTCATATCAGATACCACCATACGTCACCTTTATAAATTAAATCAATTGCGTGTACCTTCTGTGAAATTTTTATTTACTTTTTTCTTTAAATCAAGTCACTTTTTAAAACTCATATAAATGCAAAGGAAACCTACCATCTGCTACTATAAACAGGAACCAGTATCGTTTGTTAATATGAAGGAGTATTATAAAAATAAATTACAGGCTGGGCGTGATGGCTCATACCTGTAATCCCAGCACTCTGGGAGGCCAAGGTGGGAGGAATACTTGAGGTCACGAGTTCAAGACCAGCGTGAGCAAGAGCAAGACCTCATCTCTACTAAAAAATATAAAAAATTAGCCGGGTGTGGTGGTGCACGCCTGTAGTCCCAGCTACTTGGGAGGCTGAGGCAGGAGGATGGCTTCAGCCCAGGAATTTGAGGTTGTTGTTAGCTAGGCTGATGCCACAGCACTCTTGCCCAGGTGACAGAGTGAGACTCTGTCTCAAAAAAAAAAATTACATAAAATAAATCACAACAAAAAAACAACACTATTAAGTTCTAAGTAGGTTCCATCACCTGCCGAGGGCCATGGACCTGTGGCCTGCTCTCTGCGTAAAGGAGGAAGAGCGTGGGCTATGGAGAGGCCAGGCCACACTGACACTTTCTCCTGGAAGTTGTCACAGGCTTAAAGGAGAACCTGGAGGGGACGTTTGTCTCCCTGTGTCACTTGATGTTATTTCAGGCCACGTCTGTGTATCACCAACACCATTTGCAGACCCAGGACCCGTGTCCGGCAGCGGGGAACTGGCTGATGTCGACTTTCTCATCCATGGGATGGAGAAGACATCCAGGCTCAGCTGCACCCCAGGCTGCCCCACCCCCCCGTCAGCCTCAGTCTACCCCATCCCTGGGTTGGAGGCAGAAAACCTGATGACTGTTGAGTGGGTGCCCAGCTCCGTGTAGTTGCCGTTGATTGTATAGATGTTTTGTGGTCACCTAATATGTGTCACATCCCTTTGGGACACCCTTTGCTTTTTTTCTCCCTCCCTCCCTTCTAGAGAGAGCACCTGTGTTCCCACCCCTCCTGAAGTTCACATTCTCAAGGGAGGGAGACAGTGAACACACAAATAAACAACAATATACACAGTTAACACCCATGTGAAGTGCCGTGAAGGAAACAAACAGAATGTAAGACATTTACATTTCATGTCACTTATTTTTAATTTTTTAAGTTTTTTGTTTTGGAATCATTTTAGACTTATAGAAAAGTTGCGAAAACCTCAGCTTTCCCTAATGCTAACGTACAGTGTGAACATCAAAACCAGAACGCTAACATTGATACGTCTTTAACCCATCTACAGACATTACACATTGCCAGCTCTCCCAGTAATATCCTTTTTCTTCTCCGGGATCCCACACAGCACAGCGTTATCATATCTCCTTTGTTTCCTCAATTCCGTTCCATAGTCTTATTATTATTATTTTGGTCTATGACTTTATCACTTTTTTTTTTTTTTTTGAGACAGAGTCTCACTGTGTTGCCCTGGCTAGAGTGAGTGCTGTGGCGTCAGCTTAGCTCACAGCAACCTCAAACTCCTGGGCTCAAGCGATTCTACTGCCTCAGCCTCCCGAGTAGCTGGGACTACAGACATGTGCCACCATGCCCGGCTAATTTTTTCTATATATTTTTAGTTGTCCAATTAGTTTCTTTTTATTTTTAGTAGAGACGGGGTCTCGCTCTTGCTCAGGCTGGTCTCGAACTCCTGAGCTCAAACAATCCGCCCACCTCGGCCTCCCAGAGAGCTAGGATTACAGGCGTGAGCCACCGCGCCCAGCCCGACTTTATCACTTTTGAAGACCACTGGCCAGGTGTTTTTGAGAATGTTCCTCAATTGGGATTTGTCCGGAGTTTTCTCCTGATCGGACTGAGGATGCACGTATGTGGGCCGAACGCCAAGGAAATGCCGCGTCCCCCTCAGTGCGTGATGTCAGGAGGTACCCGAGGCGTCTGCCCGGCTTCTCCACCGTCGGATTGCTAGTTCCCACTTTGCACTTAGTAATCGTAACATCTAGGGAGATTCTTTGAGATTATTCCCATACCCTGTTTTGCTTCATCCTTTTGCCCATGAATTTTCGCACCCATTGACGATTCTTGCCCCGCATGCGGTAATTTCTAAATAAATGACTTAGAAGTGAGTGTTATGGAGGAATCTTGGCTCTTCCCAATCACTCTGTATTCGAATTCACATTGTGAGACAAAGCAGCAGACATAAGAACCACGTTTGCTCATTTCTGCTTGCCAGCATAATTTCACAAAACTCCGCGATGACGTGCAGCTCTCCGGAAGGATGCTTTAGAGACAAAACAGGATGGGCCCTGCGGCACCCACGCCCCTCGCCTGAGTCACTGTGGTCCTTAATAGACAGATGATCCTAGTTCTTGCCTTTTCCTACACAGAAGACAGCATCTGACGGGCTTAGTGACTATGCTTCTACCACCTGTGACCAGGTGTACTCTTACACCCAAACTTTGATACCAAACCTTCACAACCTGTACGTAAACTGTAAACTAAAACACTGTTTCAAAACCATCTGAAAAAACCTTTCTAAAAGACTCTTCCTGGACTAGAAGTCCTCAGTAAGACTCTAAATAAAACTGACTTTAATTCTTTAAAAACTTAATTTTTTTCTTTAGTGAACAAGATAAAGACGAGAGCCCGTAGCAATTAGACATGACGTGAGACATCATTGGACTTGTTCTGCCTGGTGCTGAGATGAAGGAAGGTGGTCTGTGGCTCAGGGGTCTGAGACGCTTTGAGGAGACAGATGTGTTTGACTTGAAGTGTTAATTAGCAATGCACAGTGCAAGTCCTTGCACAAGTGGCGTGGGCAGGAAGTGATGTCAGATCAAGGAGGTTGGTGCAGTTCATGGGGGTAAACCAGGCAGGCCTCCTGGAGGAGGAGGAGGCTGAGGAAGTTGGGCAGGTTTGGGCTCAATCAAAGGAAAATGGGAGGGGCGTGTGAGTAGGGCAGTGTGATCACAGAATCCGGCCAGGAAGCGCTCGGAGGCAAGTGTTCTAAGTGATTAGAATCAGAATCAGTGAGACTTGGGGTCACATCTCAACTCCCCTCCTCACTGGCTGAGTGACCTTGTGCCTGTTACGTCACCTCTCTGAGCCTTGCCTTCCTCTTCTGTGCAGTGAGAGCAGTAATAGCACCTGCCTTCCTGGAAGGCTGTGAAGACCGAGTGGGATGATGAGGGAAGGTGCCGGCAGCGCCCGGCAGCAATTTGACTGCGATGCTTGGTGCAACCTCAGCAGCATCTAAGCAGACTCTGGAAGCTGCCTCCAGGATGCATGGCAGGGACACACCCAGTGCCCAGCTCGTCCCTGGCAGCGGCTTCCACCTATCGTGAATCTGTCACATGCAGGGTCCCTATGAGATTCTTGTGTACGTTGTCATCTCTCATCCTCTTGGCAGCTCTGGAGATGACTGTTTCTCTGTTCAGAGATGAAGAAACAGGTTCAGAAGCGCTTAGTAAGTTGCCCTAGGTTCAAACAGCCAGAAAGTGACAGAACCAGGACTCCAACCTAGGTCAGCCCATGCCCCTCTTGCAGTCCCCTAGTTTGAATCTTAATCGTCTTATCCTAATGCTTAGTTTTTATACTTAAAATGCCAGCATGCTGTTTGATCATTCCCCAAGTGGCACCAAAAACCCAGGCTTTAGTAATTTCTTTTCCTAAATCAAACTCTGATCTCCCTCGAGGAAACTCTGCAAGGACACAGATGCTCTGAAATCTGCAATCAGGGAGCCCAGGTAAAGTCCAGAGCTTAGAGTTGAGATTTTGGTAGAGCTTGGAAGTGAAGACAGGTGATTATTTCCCGAACAAACTGTATAACCTGCACAGCGTGCTTAGCTAACGTGACTTCCAAATGTTGTCCGCCGTGTTTAGTGAGCATGTTTCCACTAATTAGAACATGGTGCTTAACCCCAAATCTGCCTTGTTTTCTCTCCCCAATGTATTGGAATCTGTGAGCTCCCAGGGAGGTCAGTAGGGAGCGAGTGTAAATTTCAGATGCTTCAGAGGAGTCTGGATACAGAAGGAGAATTTATACCTGCGCTGATGGCTTTATCTCAGGTCACAACCTTGGAAAACTGGAGTATACCTAGATGATGATGGTGGCCAGTAACTTGGTGGATACTTAGTTTGTACCAAGCCACACTTAGCTGTGTCGTGGCTTTAACCCTTGCAGTCACGGTAGGAGCCTGGAGGGATTGATTGTCTTTCCCGTCAGTTTTCCAGGTGGAGAGACTGAGCCGGTGCCTCTGCTGGCCAGCACCTGCTCCCGGGACGGGGCGTTTGTGGCAGGGCTACCTGTCTGCAGGTGGCTGGTGCACGACCTTGGCTGGCAACCAGCCTCAACACCCTCCTTTCCTTCCCCTTCTCAGGGCTGCCCGGTCCCTGGGCACCATCTTTCTTACTGAAACACTCGCAGGTTGCGACTCCGTCACATCCATGGTGCTGAGCTCACAGTTCCTCAATTATGTTCTCCTCGTGCCTATGTATTTTTTTCTTTTGGAGTCTATCCTAGTGATTTCATCTCACATGACCTAGACCATTGGTTTTAAAAAAAAAGAAACTCCAAGGGGTTTTATATATGTCCTGGATAATATATTTTTTTATATTGTAGTAAAAAATCACATAATGTGAAATCTACTCTATTAGCATATTTTAAAGCATACAGTAGTGTTAACTAGATGCATATTACCGTACAGCAGATCTCTAGAACTCGTTCATCTTGCAGGACTGAAACTCTGTACATTGTACAGCAACTCCCCGTTTCCCCCGCCCCCCAGCCCCTGCACACCCCATTCTGCTCTCTACTGCTACGAGTTTGACTTTTGTAAACATCTCATCCAAGAGGAATCACGCAGGATTTTTCCTTTTATGATTGGCTTATTTGCCTATTTAAAGTCCTTTAAAATCTTTTTTTCTGGCAATTCTAACATTGGTGGCATCTTAGGGTTGGTTTCAGCTGATTGTCTTTTCACTCTTGAATGGGCTTTATTGCTTGAAATCTTCATAATTTGGGCAATTTTGGATGTATCTTTGACGTTATGAATCTTTCTTGGATTATAAATCCAATCTCAGTACAGGTCTTTTGCCTTTAGTTGAGATGCTTTGAGACTGATCTGCATATACCATGGTTCAAAGATTCAACTGGAGATATTGACAAGCAGAATTTGAGCATTGTCTCTCTCTCTCTCTCTCTCTCTCTCTCTTTCTCTTCATCATTCTCTCGTCTCTCTTTAACTGCCATCTGGGACTCTGTCTTGTGGTTCCCTGCCCCCTACCCTCAACTGCATTTTTTCTACCAGTGGTGCTTTTTCTGTCCCCTACAATGATTACCACATTATCTTCCAGGCTAAATGGAGCATGAATGGGGGAAATCCTTCCTTAGAGTGGGCCTCCTCTGAGCGTGGACTCCCTACCGTGATCTGCCTGTTTCTGTTTATTCTACAGTGCTTTCGGACAGTGCTTTGAAATGCTGGAGTTTGCAGATGTTATCTGTAGGAGAGCTAGTCCCGTAGGATCTCACTCAGCCATCACCAGAAGCAAATTTGGTCCATTTACATTTAATGTAATTGTTGATATGGTTGGAATTAGGTCTACTATTTGTTTTCTATTTCTTGCATCTTATTTTTGTTCCTCTATTCCCTCTTTATTTCCCTTGTGTTAATCAAATATATTTTAGTATTTTATTCTATTTTAATCTCTTGGGTTTTTAGCTGTCTCTCTTTACATTTTTAAGTGATTGCTCTAGGAATCATAATAATGTATCTTTAACTGTATCACCGTCTAATTAGAATTAATATTTTATTACTCTAGGTAAAATTTGGTTATTTTTCAATAGTATAGTGCCACTCTCCCCATTCTTTGTGCTATTGTTATAATTATACCTCTACGTGTTATATCTTGACACTTTAAAAATTGCAGTTATTTTGATGAATGTCTCTCAGTTTGGGTCTGTCTGCTGTGTCCTCACTCTTAGATTCAGGTTATGCATCTGCTGCATGAATGCCACGGAAATGAGCCTGCATTTTCATCACATTCTGTTAGGTGGTGCGTGATTTTAATTTGTCTCATTCCTGTTGATGTTCACTTCAGTTACATAATTAAGGTGGTATCTGCCAGCATTTTCCATTATGAAGTGGCCGTTTTTCTCTTTGTAGTTAGTGAGAATTTTGTGTGGTGTTACTATGACATTATATAAACACTCCATTCCTCACCAAATTTTCAGCTTATTCACTTGGTTAATTTACATTTGTATGGAGTCATGATTTCCTTTTCTTGCATGGATTTGCCCAGTGGGAGGCAGCAGTGAAAGGCTGGAGGGTGGGAAAGAGCAGAGAAAGCAGGTGATTACTTCCCTCCTATTCTGCTTCCAGATATGTCTCCGTCAGAGGCTGAGTCTCCTCTGCAGCCCGGGCTCCTGCGGGGTGTGTGCTCCTCAGGAGTAGATCCTGCAAGGAACTGAGCTCCCACTGGGTGGCCCCAGGTCCTGGGCTTTTAGGTAACAACATCCTCTCCCTGTGTCTTGACTGTAAATCCAAATTTAGGCATGTCTGGCAGTTAGATAATAATAATCGAAGCCTTGGAAAGGATGATTTTTTTTTCAGTAATAATCACGAGAAGAAAAAAGAGCTTATAAATGAGTCCTGAAGGACTCCAACATTTAATAGGTTGATAAATGACAAAGGTGAGTCCTCAGAACAGCCAGAGAAGTAGCAGAAAGACCAAGAGACTATGACATAACACAAACCAAGAGAGGAGACTATTTGAAAACAAGAGAAGGTCAACAGTGTGGGATGCTGATGAGAGATCAAGCAAGGGAAGTGAGAATTATTCTCTGCATTTTATGTATGGAGGCCATTGGTGACTTTAATAAGATGTTTAATGGACTCCTGGGAGTAAAAGCCAGATTGAAGGGGTTGGGGAAGAGTGATCTGTGAAGTTAATCCGTGTTAGGGGTTAAGGTCAGCTCACGGAGTAAGAACCCTAAGAACACTGATCTCACCAAGACAGGGATATATTTCAGGAAAGGCAAGAAAACCCACAGGTAGGACTTGGTTTGGTGGATCAAGGATGACAGAGCATCAAGGATGTTATGATTCTCTTGACCTTTCCCTCATTGTCACAAGATGGCTGCTGCAGTGGTGGTCATCACATCTATATTTCATTCAGAAGAAAGGAGGGAAGGAGAGAGGGGCAAAAAATCTTGTGCATCTGCATCTGCCCTTCTTTAGGGAGCATTCCCAGAGGTGTCAATCAACATCTTTTGACTGTCACTCAATGGCCAGAACTGTTCTCATAACCAAGCCCACCCATAGTGAGGTAGGGAATTATAGGTATTTAACTGGACTTTTGTCCCCTGTCTGCCAAGTCAGGGTTTTATCAATAGGGGAGAAATGGAAAATGGATTCTGGGTGAGCAGTTAGTATTGCCTGACAC
Source organism: Avahi laniger (assembly GCA_963575035.1). NCBI lineage: Eukaryota > Metazoa > Chordata > Mammalia > Primates > Indriidae > Avahi > Avahi laniger. The sequence goes on along the minus strand of CAUYSK010000176.1, from coordinate 38,754 downwards.
ACGATTTGATGAAACAGGGAAGGCAACAGCTTTCAGTGTCGTTTCAGTGTTTGTCGGGGAAGAGGAGGGGAGGATATACTGGGGACCTGGTATGTCCAGGGGATTCTTTTCCCTGAAAGCTGAGGGAAGCTCGTGCATGTTTAAATGCTGAAGTGAAGCTCAGCGTCCCCATAGTAATGTGGGGCTGTTTCTCAGGGATCTAAAAACACCCCGCTGTGTACCTGCGGGTTTCCAGCACACAATTACGCAGCCATCTGGCTTTTACTACTCACTTTGGAGTGGTAGAGAATTTTATTTAAAAGAAAAATAAGTAATTGTGTGCACAGTAGATCTGTTGCATGTAAGTAGTTTACGTGGAGCCAGTTTAGTTTTACCTCTTAAACATCATGTAGTTGCCCACCAATGACCTGTGCAGTAATTTTAGGAAAATTCGTTGGGATAGTACTTGCACTAACAAGAGATGCAAATTCCACTCTGTGATCTTTTCATCTTGACTAGTGGGATGTTGTTTGGTGAGAATTTCATCAGATTTCATTTTAATACAATAAAAGTGTCCCGTACCACTTATCTCTGTTAGTTTCATTAAAAATGAAAATATGGTCTCTACCTCCAATATGCTGAGGTTGACTCACTGTCATTTAGGCAGAAGATTTCAGAAAAAAAAAATCACTTAAAACCAGGAAAGAAGATGATAATGAATTGTGTAATCTACATTTTAAGGTTAGATATAATTTTTAATTGCATTTCGTCCTATCTGGGTGGTCTAAATCCACAAAACTTTCTGCAAGAAACTCAATGTGCGCTCTCCTATCTCAGCATATTATAATTAACTGAATTAGTGTCAATCTCTGATTATGAGCTTCTTGCAGACAGGGGCTGCTGACTTGGCGGAGTCTGTGTTCCCGGCTAGGACTGGCAGTCTGTTAGAGCTCATAAAGTATCCCCTGAGTTGAATTAAATTTGAAACCCAGAATAAGAAAACTTGCCACTTACCTCCAGGGTCCCAAGTAATGATTTTTCTTCACTTACAGCAATGCACTTGCACCTGGTACTTAATAAATATATTGGCCGTTTCCCTCTCAATGGGAAATCAAAACCTTTTCCAGCTCTTGCGTCCTGTTGGGTTTAGCCAAAGGAGCTTTTTGCCTGCCCTTGGGGTTGCAATGTCAGGATCAATGTTAAGAGATGTTTTTCCGAGGAAAGGAGTAGAAATAAAGACGCCCGTTTTACACTGGTTAGCATCGCCGTTGGTGATACTTTATGCAAAGTATTTGAAATCCTGATTGGGTCAAAAGAAGAAAGGCGGGTGAGAAGTAAAAGACACCTTTCCTGCTGTAAATTTGCAGTGATCTTGACCGTGACCTGAAGGGGCAGGAGTGAACTGAGCAAAAGGCCAAGCCGGATGTTCCTGGAGTGCCACTCACCTCTCTGACACGTCATCTCCCACCATGTTCCAGCAGCACAACCACATTCTCTGGGCTCCTGGAACCCACCAAGCTTGCCCTGGTCTCAAGGCATTTCCCTGGTTCTCCCTGCCTGGAACACCCGTTCCTCACACCCCTGCAGGACTGGCCCCTCCGAGCCATTCCAGTCTCACTTAGAACATCCCCTTTTCAGGGAAACCTTTCCTGACCATCCATCCCTAAGTGCTCGCCATCCCAGTCCTGCTCTAGCTGGTTTCCTTCAGAGCACTCGTCACCGCCTGAAATAGACAGTTATTTATTTGTTCACTTATTGTTGTCTGTTTCCCCCACATTAGCATGTCAGCTCCACGCAGGCAGGGACATGTGTCCCCAGCGTCAAGAACTATGTCTGGTTTATGGTTGGGACTCGGTAAATGGGGAGCACACACTTTTACATTCTAGATACAGCAGTTAACTTACGCGGCTTGATGCCTGTCATGGCCTGAACTCTGTCCCCCCAGATTCTCATGCTGAAGGCCTAACCCCTGGTACCTAGGGAATGTGGCTGTCCTGGGACATAGGGCCTTTAAAGAGGAAATTAAGTTGGAGTGCGGTCATCAGTGTGGGACTTAATCCAATGTCTTGTAAGAAGAGGAAGACTGAGAAGGCACGGGAAGCCACGGTGAGAGGCCACAGGAGAAACCAACTCTGCTAACACCTTCATCTTGGACTTTTGGGCTCCAGAACTGTGAGAAAATAAATTTCTGCTGTGAAGCCACCCCGTCTGTGTGGCAGGCCTGGGAAATTAGCGCAGTACCCTACAGTATGGAAAGTAATGAAATAGCCCTTGGTGCGATTCGCTATGAATTCAGAATTTTCTTAACTTCCCTCGTCCTTGTCTTCCCCTCATAACTCCTGTGTTTACTGTCCTGTTCCAGCGTCAGTTTGAGACTTTCAGGAACACAGGTTCTTATTTTTGGAATGCACAGGGGTGTTGGTGCCACTGCCTGGCAGGTGTAGGATACACAAGAGTCTTGCTCTGGATTTTGGATTCCTCTTTAGGGATTTTCCTTCAGGATCAGAGATATAGAAAATAGTGTTAGTGCAAGAGGAAAGGTATGACACACACCTGCTGCCTTCCTGAAGTCCTTTCTCCGGAGGCTCATCCTTCTTAGATCTGAGATGACTTTTCCACTTAAATTCTCCTGGGGCACAGGAGAGTCTACAGTACCTGGGTTCTCACGAGAGTCGGTACGGTCCAGCTTTCAACTCAGCTCACCCACTAACATTTTCCTCCCTTGTTTAGATCTAGAGAGTGGCTGATTTTAACTAGTCATTAGCCAATTCTTTGAGGCCTAGATGTTTCCTGCCAGGGTTCAACTTGAAGCAGGGTGCTCGCAGAGGGAGATCTCTTTGGAGCTTCTCCGGGGGGTTTAAGCCAAGTCTTCCCAATGCGTTTTCCATTGCAGAGACCCCCCTCTACACCCCTTTCTTTCTTGCCTAGACTTACTTCTTCTTGACAACTTTGTATGTTGATCAACTCGTATCCCTTGGTGCTCACTAGCTAATTGCAATTATGTGCTGTTAAAGAAAATGGATAGCAAAAAGAGACCATTTGTGGCTCGCATGAGAAATGAGAAAGGATGGTTATTTCCAGCGCTGCATACAGAAAAAAGCTCCATTTTGGTGGCTTCATGTTGCAGAAAAATGTTGCGAGTTGAATTTCATTTTGTAGCAGGGCCGAATTGCACAGCTGAAATCCGTAAGATCAGATATAACATTTCCATCACTGAGCAGGTTAATAAAGCCCCTAATAGGATTTGCTGACCATGAGAACCACAGACCAAGTCACAGAAAGGTTTTATTTATTTGCCATCTGTATGTAAATTTTGCTATTATGGAAATAGTGTCAGAAATTGTACTGCCACCAGATAGCACACAATGTACTGTAATATTTGAGCTAAGATACCAAAAAAAAAAAGAGCCACCTCTATGTGTGTATGTGCACAGGAATAATCCAGCTCATTGTTGCTGTCTGTAAGAAACTCTGTCTCAGACTTGGAATCTAACCGTGACCAAGGTGGTCGGGCTCCTTTAAATATGCAACAGTCACACAAAGACTAGGAGACGGGGGCCACATTTTCAAGGGAAAAGAAGTGACCAGGCCTTGCCTTTTTACTGGCTTTCAGGGTCCAGTGCCAATCTGTTCTTTAGCAACTCCCCACGTGACTTGAAAGAGGTACATTCCGTTGCTAAAGGATGAATATTTTTGGAGTTAATTATAGCTAGTCACGGAGAGAGGAACACCCTTCTTTGCTTTTCATCTTGAAAGAAACTGGGCTGACGTGAAGAAATTATATCAGAACTCAGACCGTGTTACATAATTAGTGTCCTGGGTGGGTGAGCAAGTGGCTTATGCTGTCGCTGGTGGCTGCCGACCGTCTTTGAGGAGCACACTCTGTAACACCTGGGTAGAGAGTTTGACTTGCCACGGCTGTGTTTCCGTGGTAACGTGGCGGCATTGCGAGAAGGTGGTAGACTTGCCTTGGAGAGACCTGCACATAATCTAAATTACCTGCTGTGTTGCCCTGGGTTCTTGATTTTGTTCCTTCACCCTCCATCCTAAAGTTTCCGGGTTCTAGAATGACTTTTGCCTTTAAATCATCTTAGAGACCACCTAAAAATCAGTCTGTCCCCAGGGTGACTGTAGGTATTCAGGTGCTAATACTGTAGGTGCTTATGTAACACTGAGTTACCTGAGTAAGAGCTGACTCCCTCGGCGTCCTTCCTATCCCGGTGATGGCGGGGAGGCAGGCTGTCTGACGCGCCAGTCTCCTGGATCCTCCTGACCACGTGCTCATCTCCTTGCCTGTTGCTTTATCTTTGTTTTAGGCAGTGGGAGCCCACCCCCTGGGTTGGTAGCCTTTGGCAGGCAGCCGTCTGGCAATCATTCAGTAGCATTGTTCTGTTTTCAGTGTACTTACTTTAGGGTTTTCTTCTCTTTGTGGAAAGTGACATTGCTTTTTTCATTTCAAGTGCTGATCTATTGCTTCCTCCCCAGATAAATGTGTGTCATGAGCAGATTTAAAGGAAAATAGTAAGTAATAATACAGATGGTACCCAGGGTAAGGCAAATAGGGGGCAGAGTATGGGGTGCCGGGACACTGGGAACATGGGTCGACAGCACGTGTGGTCTCGAGTGAGGCGCGAGGCCAGCCCCAGGCGTGGCCGCACGTGGCCTCGTTTCTTAAGGAACAGTGGGGCTGTTGGCGAAGCAGCCGTTCATGTTCTTCGCCCAGCAGCTGTCTGGGTTGGGGGCTATTTAGACTCGTCCTGTCCTAGTTTTCTCATCTCTAAAACGGGACAATAACCACTTCCTAAAGGGATATGTGGTGAGTCTAGACAGAATCACTTGCAGGAGTGAAGCTCCCAGGTTGAGAGAGGGGTTCAAAGACAGCAGTTCTGTCCCCCATCCCTTCCTCTGCTGCGAGCTGAGGCTGCTCAGGGAAGGCCATCGTCTGAAGGGGGAGCTGAGTGGGCCATGCAGGGATGATAGGCTTCCATTGGCACCTGAGCCAGCACCCACAGGTACATCAAAATGATCTGAAAGCAAAATCCATGTAAAATAAATGCCCGCTCTAATGTGGGGAGGGGAGGATAAAACTGAGTGACCAGCTTTCCAAGTCACCCCCCACCCTGCGGTTTCTCCGGGTGTTCTGGGGACTGCAGGCAGCAGAATCTCTCAGGGGGAGAAGGGGAGGCTGGTAAGATGCAGATCCCTCGGCCGTTCCAGACCCACGGAGTGAGGCTCACTGAGGCTGGGGTCGGCGGTCTGCCTGTCCCCAGTGCACACTCAGGTCTACAAACTGCTGTGTGTGCCGCCTTCGAGGTTGGGAGCACCTGCTCAGGTGCGTAGGTGGGGAAGACACAGGATATCCTCCTGGGGGCTCATCTACTTCAGGCTACGGGGAGCTGCCCCGGGGATGTAAACTGGAGAGGGTTCCCAGAGCTGAGCTGGTACAGGAGGGGGTTTATCCCAAAGGGGTGACTGAACCGTAGGGAGATCCAGGGAGGAAGCCAAGGTCGGAGGTCAGGAAAGTGTGGGTGGGGGGACCTTGAGGATAGAGTGAGGTCAGGTTCAGAATTCCTAAATCCTGGGCATGTCTCTCGTGTGCTTTGTTCCTCAGTCTCCCCTTCTATAACATGAGGGTTAAGGAAGTGCTTCCCTCAGAGCGCTGTTGTGAGCAATAAACAGGTCAATATGTGTTAACATGTGTAAATGGCTTAGAGTGGAGCCTGGCACATGGCTCTAATTATTAATATCTTCCTGTTATTATAATTTTCATTCCACTTATACAGGCCTGATATATCTCATGGGACATCTGAATGTTCTTAAAGGGCCCTCATGGAGTTAGACAGATCCCTCAGGGAGGTGGAATGAATCATTTTCATGAAAGAGCGTCTCTTTAAAGAGCTGTAACTCTGCTGCTTACTGTGGGTTTCAATGAGCAACTATCCTTTGAGTTCCCACAACCCAGCTGGTGTTTTAGAAAATACCAACAAGTCTTGGATAAGGTCCTTACCCCAAAAAGATCTTAAGTTCTTTTGGGGAGGCAGCACACACATGCAAACAGATGGGTAACAAAGCAAGGCTCCATGTGATGAGGGCTTCAGGAATGTTTTGAAAGGTAGGCGTTGAAAAGAGGAAATGTTGCTTGATCCTGGCGGTTAAAGGTCAGTTAAATGAGGGCACGAGAACAGGAGGGGAGAAGGCATTCTCCGTCTCAACGCTGAGTGTGGAGGGTGGAGTCGCCTATCTCTGAGCCTCATTTGCTCATATGTGAGATGGGTGCTAGAACTTCCTGTTAGTGTTACTGGAGGTTTAAAGGAGGTCACGTGTCCATGGCTACCACCCCAGTCTCTGGCATCTGGTAGACCCTGTGCAGAGCACCTTTATGTAATCTCCTTGCCTGTCCTGGGAAGAATGCAGCAGGTCGCATGTGGATCTGCCTACCGAGCCTTCATTTTAAGGGTAAGGACCAGCCTGTTGAGAGTTTAATTGAAGATTTCCTGCCTGTGGTAGGCCGAATAATGGTGCCCCAAAGATGTCCACGTCTTAATCCGCAGAACCTTAATCTGCAGAACCTGTGGGCAGGTTGTGTTACATGGCAAGGGGGAGTTAAGGTCTTAATCAGCTGCCCTTGAGATAAGGAGGTCATCCCGGTTATCCAGGAGGGCCGCGTGCAATCACAGGGTCTTCAGTGGGCAGAAGGAGGCAGAAATTCAGAGGGGAGGCAGAGTTGAGTTCTGCAGTGCCGGCTTCGAAGGTAGAGGAAGGAAATGCAAGCTGAGGATGCAGGTAGCCTCTAGAAGCTGAAAAACAAACACCACCACCACCAACAAAACAAAAAAGCCCACCCAAAACCCCCAATAAACCAAAAGCAGATGTTCTCCTTGACCCTCCTGAAGGAACACGGTCCTGCTAAAACTTTGATTTTAGCCCATCTTGGATTTTTGAACTCCAGAAGGATAACATAATATATTTGTGCTGTTTTAAGCCACTAAGTTTGTAGTAATTTGTAACAGCAGCAATTGGAAGTGAATAGAGTGCCTTAACCAATTAATTCAGAACATAGATGGATGGTGATGTCCTCGAGCAGAGGCCGTCGCGAAAGGGAGACGACAAAAAGTGCACTAGGGCGCCAGGATATCATTCACTGCGTGGAATGAACCTCCTGGCTCCAGAGACAACTTTCCATCATGAGTGCGGCAAGGACATTTATAGGTGCAGCTGGGACGGGACGAGAGGTGTGAGACGGGGAGTTTTAAGAGATGGGGGCATTTCATCACATTAAAGGCAGAGCTTTTGAACTCCTGTTTTGCTCCTGTCTTCCTGGTTGAAGATTTATCTCCAACTTGGAAAGGAGACCATTCCATGACACGGAAAAAAATAATGGAACTTAGGATGGGTATATTTATTTCTCAGGGTTGCTGTAACTAATGGCCACAAACTTGGTGGCTTAATGCAACAGAAATTTGTTCTCTCACAGTTTTGGAGACCAGAAGTCTTGAAACCAAGGTGTGGGCAGAATTGGTTCCTTCCAAGGGGAATTTGTTCCATGCCTCTCTGGTTGCTTCTGGTGGTGGCCAGAAATTCTTGGCATTTCTTGGACTGTAGCTGTGTAAGCTCCGCCTCTACCTCTGTCCTCACGTGGTCTTCGCTCCTGCGTGTCTCTTTGTGTCTTCTCCTTTTCTGTGTCTTACAAGTCACACTGGCCATTGGATTCAGGGCCCACCCTAGCCCAGGATGATTTCATCTTGAGATACTTCTTACCTTCATTACACATGCAAAGAACCTTTGTCCGAATAGGGTCATAGTCACAGGTTCCGGGTGGACATATCTTTTAGGGCCACCGTCTACTGAGGGCCACGGACAGTCAGCAAGGTGAGTCCATCCTTCCAGCCTCAGATGAATCATCTCCCAGGGCACTGAGGGGTTCGTGGACAGATCCCAAGCACTGTGATTGGAGTGGGGCATGTGCTGGTGCCCGGGTCTCGCCGTCACACCCATGGGTTGCACTTGCCTGCCCTGTCTGTGTCAGAGGAGCTGACCCTGTGGGCTCTGTGGTTCCCAGGTTCCCTCAGCCGCGTCAGCCAATGGGGCACCAGTAGCCAGGGCACTCCCTCCTCCTCCTGCCTGTGGCATCTATGGTACAGCCACATTTCTTCTGCTCGAGGAGCCCTTGGGGGTCCTATTGTCTTTTGAGCGACCCTGGTCCCTGGCTCTGAGAACATTACTTCCTCCTTCTGTCCTTCTGGCCTGGGGTTCAAGAAGCTAATCTTGGTTGGGCTTCTCAGATGCACATAACTGTGTAGCCCACTCCCTGGATTAAATTTCCTCTGTGTTAAATGCTCAGTGTTGTTTCTGTCCTCCTGGCCAGATTCTTACTGGTATAAGAGATACAGAGAGAGAAAGGAAGACAATGATGTGATATATCACCTTCACTGCTAAGCACACTGTGTGTGTAAAACCGGGTCGGCTTTGACTCCGTCCAGGCTCAGGGGAATTGCAGGCAGCTTTTCTTTAGCCCCTTGTGGTAGAGACATTGGGGGTTTTGTATTCCATGCACCTTCCAACCTGCAGGAGGTCCAAGGCCTCTCTCTCGCTTTCCATGCAAGACATTGCATGATGCACCCGTGCGTGCGAGATGTGCATGTAGACCCAAAGCGGACTCCAGACTAGGGAGTCAGGGCCCTGGCAGTTTATCTGGGAGGTGATGCCAGAAAGTAGAAGTGGGGTGGGGGAAAATGAGACCAGGAAAGAAGAGAAGCTGATAAAGGGTCCCTGTGACATCATCCCACTGGGGTGCTCTCTCAGAATTGTGTACAAGGTGCCTCGGAATTGTCCCATGGGAATATGGGGAGGCTGGAGCTTGTATCTACTGACCTCCATCCCAGTTGGTTGAAGGTTAAATTGGGGGAGATAACTTGGAGAAAACAGCAGAGGTCAAGAACGCTTTGGTGACAGCCATCGGCAGGGGCTGGTGGTACATGGAACTGTCCACCACGGCAGTGCTGAAATTGGATGGGCTGAGGGCGGTACTTCATCAGTGTCTGCTGCTGCTGTGTGCGCACATGTGTATGTGTGCACACACATGCATGTATCCATGAGTGTGTGTGCGTGTGTGTGTGTTCACATGAGTAAATCTGACAGGGACTGAGCTGGGCACAGACATGGGTCCCTCGTGCTGGCTGATGCACAGGTGAGGTGCATCTGCTATTGAGGGCAATACTCCCTGGATGCCAATGGGAAAGGCAGTTCTATAGGGCCCAGGTGCACATGACGTTTGGTGCAGCTGAAGTGGACGCTTGGGGGTGGCATCTGGTGACTCTGATCAGGGGTCTCTGTTGGGGTCTTGCTGGTTACTTGCCCTGGATTTTGGCCTATTCCTAGGCTTGCATTTCCAACTTTCCCCTCTCTACTCTATGAGATGGCCAATGTCCCTCTTAGAAATCTCTTTCTCACAAGCTGACCAGAATGGGTTTCTGTTGCTTACAAGCAAAGAACTCTAACTTGCATCCTCCCTTGAGTGTTTGGCTTCTCAGGTCATTATATGGTTTTATATTAAACATAACTGATTTCTATCGTACACCCAATGTCTTTAGACTCCTTAAACACACACAAAAGGAGGACATGGTTCATGTTTTCTTCTAAGGCAAGTGTGGTTTCTCAGTGCAATCAGTGTAGCATCTCTGTTTTTCTAGTTGAGATCACTCGAATTTATCTTTTTCATTCCAAGAGGTGGTCCCAGGATACCGAATGATAATTCTGAACAGGATGTTTGGTGTGAGAACATGAAGCAGGTATATTCTTACTGCCTTCTTATTAAGCAGTGGTGGAGAGAGACCTGGAATTGGATGTCTGAGGCTCGTCCTGCCTCTTTGAGACTTGGCTTGGGCCACTTCACTTCTCTGAGCTTCAGTCTCTTGATGACAGAACCATTAAATCAGTTGAGATACAAACAGGATACAGAGGCCTTTGAAAAAGTTTAAAAGTCTATTAAAGATGGGTGGTCTGATTGCTGTAATTTGATGCCAGGTAATTACATTAAATTCAGTTGAATAACATTGTTCTTGAAATGTGTCTTTGGTTTGAGCCACTCATCAAGTTATTCCAGATCAGTCCCACTTTGTGAAAGTTGTGGATACTTTGCTTTTTAAAAATCTGTTTTCTTTGCCATTTCTTTGCTAGAAAACTCTTTTTGTTTGTGGCTTCCCATTCTCGGTTGCTCCATGAATTGCTACCAGTGGGGACAGACGAGATGCAGACAGGTGAAGGCAGGGGCTGTGTGTTCCACAGCAGAATGTTTTGTGACAGCTGCACATAAACTCTGAGTTCATTTTCAGCAGCTCGAATCCCCCTCCAGATGTGTTCTCTTCTTTCATCTGCGCTGTTGAGCAAACCCAACCTGGAGTGGGATTCTCATATTGCGGCACCAGCTGTTCTCATCTTAGCTGAATTGAGCTGGTCAGTGAGACCGCCCCTTGTTGTAGAGAGTTGCCTCTTTGATTTGTAGCTCAAAGACCCCGGGGCGAAGCTGCAGGGTTGCAGGAGAATAGGAGCTGACTGTGAAAGCCGGCAACAGCTCCAATCATCTCTGAAATTGGCGTTTCCCAGAGTGCAGTCACTCGTGGGCCACTTTCATGATTTTTGTCCATGCCTACACATCACCTAAACTCTTGCCCCCTTACTATTTTCACTTCAACTGCTACACAATTTGGCAATAAATTTATCTTTAAAAAAATATTTTAAACCTTGCTACTACCATGTTTGGTCTGGACTTGGTCAGCACTGGGGCCGTTGGCATTTTTTGAGTTGGGGAGTGGCATATTGAAAGTGCTTTTGCTAATGAAAAAATGCCTATCACAGATGAGCAAATTAGTAGATTCCGCTTGCTTTTGCATTTTTGTTTTTTTTACTTAATGATTTGTGACATTTTTGTTCTCTACTTAATGATTTGTTTGTTGCAATTTAAAATGCTTGTGGGGGCAAGACAAGGTAGAGGCTGGATAAGGCGAGACAGGCATAACCAAAAAGCCTCGGGGAGCTGGAGAGGGACAGGCAAAGGCAAGGGCTCTGAGGTGCAAATAATTGGCTTTTAGGAGGAACAGAGAAGAGGCGGTTTCTCCTAGATCCAATGGTACCTGAATGAGTTTCCAGGTGTGCAAAGATAAGAACAGTTCATGAGATGAATGCAGCTTGGTGAGGCTGTTGTGGTGTCACACAAAGAAGTGCGATGATCTGGCTAACAGGGAACCGTTAGCCACGTTTGAAATAAATCTCACACTCTCTAAGACCCAGGGCTGCTTTAACTTCTGTTTTTCTGGATGTGTAATATTTATAATCTATCTCTGAAGTGACGGCACACAGTTAAGGAGGCCGAGGTATGGGGAGGTGCTGATGAAGAAGCATGGTTCTGAAGATCCCTGGGAGAGTTATCCATGACCTTGGATGTCCCAGAGAGAAGTCTGGTCTCTTAAAAGTACTTGCCTCTTGTTTTTCTTCAGGGTTGATTTGTGACCCATTGCATAGGAAGTCTCTGTTCTGAAAGGAGACTTGAGAAATGTTTTTTGCTTCTCATTTTCCAAGTCTCTGTTTATAGCACTGGAGCTTATTCCACAAACGCAGCTAGAAACACTGGGATTCTTGAATACAAGTACCCAAATGGGTTGTTTGTTAATGAAAAAACAGGTGGGTCCCTGGTCTGTGTGCAAAGGACAGAATTTGCCCTTGCAGAAAGGCCAGTCAAGGCAATGTCAACTGGAGCTTGGTCTCCTTGGACTTTTGTGTGTCCCCATGTAGAGCAGAACCCCCACTCACTGTGTGGCTGGTCTGTAGCCGACAGGGTCTTCCCTCCTCTTGCAGGTTGAAAAGCTACTGTGGTGGGTACCCTTTATAGCTGCAGCATTAGACCAAGCCTTTGAGATTTGTAATTCCAGTTTGTAAACATCATTGACATTGTTGTAGGCAGTCATTTATTGAGTGACTGTACCAGGCTCCAGGTAGGATATTAGAAGTCCAAAATAAGAAAGGACAATGACTTGTAAGAAGCTTATTACCAAGATGGAGAAGCATCTGTCTCCATCTTCTGTTCATTTGCATGTTCATTCTTCTATTATCCGTCATCCGCCCATCCTTAACTAACAACAAAAGGCAATGTAAAGAATTCTGGACCCCGAGACTAATAGAGAGTGAATTCTGAGGAAGTTCAAAGGAGGGAGAAGTCTTTGAGGGTGAGGACTGCTGTGGAATGACCAGAGCCCCCACTAGGAAGGAGGCTTCCTCTGCAATCTGCTGTGCTGACTGTGAGTTCGACGTCTGGCTTTTGACTGGCTGGCGGCGGGGCATAGGTAGCAGCCACACACGAGGCATGGGGGCTGCAGAATGCAGGATTTGGTCACTGGGGAGGTTGTTAAATCTCCTTTCCAGAGGCATTTTGAAACATAAAAACCTATTGTCCAGTGTGGTTTAGTTGCCATCGTCCTTGGACCTGGACCATGATCTGAGTCGACCGGTCCAGTCTGGAGCATTGTGTGATGGTCAACAGTCTGCCCAGGAAACACACGGCCAGCGTGATGGATATTTGGCAGAAAGCTGCCAATAACACCCTTAGCCCTGAATCAGAAAGCTTGTCACAGCACTCTGTCCTGCCAAGCCCAGAGGTGGCCTCTGAGTCTTCTCCACAACAGTGCTCCAGACAGCACGGTTTGACTGCGTAGACACACGAGACGAACTATTGGCCATCCCCACCTCACCCCTTGGTCCTGCCCCGGCAACTCTCTCTCTCTCTCTCTCTCTCTCTCTCTCTCTCTCTCACACACACACACACACACACACACACACACACACACACACCTGGTGATGGTTTCTGGCTCTCAGAACTTCTGAAGCACCTTCTGAAACCCGTGTTGGTTGCAACAAGGCAAGAACATAGGAGTTAAACAAGGAAAAGCCAACGGTCTCTCCAGTTCTGGCCTCCGCGTCTTCCTGCCTCCCCTTTCTTCTTCCATGTCTTCTTTACATGAAAATGCACACATATAGATTAATGTATCCAGTTTTTTAAATTGGGTGTTGAGGATACAGCTATGAGCGAGACAGACAGAATAGCTTAGGGATCTTAGCTTCTAACTGGGGAGACGAACAATAAATAAGTAAACAAATAATTAACACATCGACTGCCACACTAGAGAACAAATTTTTTCCCTGGGGCCACAGTGTTTTATTAAAATAAAACAATCCTTTCTAATTTGCTGTGTTTTATTGTTTTCTGTGTGTGAGTCATATGCAATGCAATCCATGCTTTAGAATTAAATTGTCAATATTAATTGTAACGTTAATAACATCAACAAGTAAGATTTTCATGAACCAACTGCAGGGTTTAGCTTCACGAAGCCCCAGGCTCAAAACTAGCCTGAGTTAAATACAGCTCACGTGGTAGTCAATGTGGTAAAGAAATATAATTTTAGGGCATTATAAGTGTTATGTGAAAATTAAAGTAGGGTATCAAGCTGGTGCGTGATGGGGCATAGGTATTTTAGAGAGGGTGGGCACAGAAGTTATGACTTGTCCCTCCTTCCCTTCTTTTCTTCTGTAATTCAGCACGGGTGTCTCTTCCTGCTTTTTCTATGACAGCTCTAGAGCCAGATGTCCTGGGGTTGAGTCCTGGCTCTCCCTCTTCCTGGCTGGGTGATCCTGGGCAGGTTACCTAAACTTTTTGCTCTTCACTTTCCTTATCATGAAAACTGAAGATGGGGTTCTTATGAGTATTAAGAGAGCTATTTTAGAGCCTAGAACAGAGCTTGACACTGATAAGAACTCAGTAACTACCAGCTGCCAGTTTTGGTCATTATTGTGGGATTCCATCAGTTCAATGCAGCAGTTCAGGGAATGCAAGAGCCAGGTCCTGGGTGACTCACTGTGAGGTCCCTCCTGCAGGGATGCTTACGGCTTGGTTGGAAAAGAGCACTGAGAGGAGGGGCCCCCAGTGTGCCTCCACTCCCCACTCCGCACTAAGAGGCTGGGAAAAGGAGCACTTTTTCTTGTTGGGGGGAACGGGAGGATGGTGGCGGTCTTTCTGAGCAGGCTATGGGGGACATATCTTGAGGCTGATAGTAGATTGGAATGACCAGCTCAGTGAATTTCCACAAAGTGAACATACCCATGTTACCATCACCCAGTTCAAGAATCTGAATGTGACCAGCACCCCCGACAGTCCCTATGCTTCTCCCCAGTGATCCTCTCCTCGCCATGGTTACTGCTGCCCTGACAACTAGCATCTTTTGGAGCACACGCAGACCTTTGACCCAGCAATCCCACTCCCAGCTCAATATTCAACAGCAGTTCAAATATGTGCTCACCAGAGGACATGCAAAAGAATTCTCATAGCAGCATTATTTATAAAAGCCAAAAACTAGAAACAACCCAAGTATCCGTCAGTGATAGGATGGAGAAGAAAACTGTGGTATACCCATGTAGTGAAAAAACAAACTCCCGCCATATGCACCAACTAGGTTAATGTTGATAAACACAATGTTGATCCACAGGGGACATGCGATTCCTTTTATATGGAATTCAAGAGCAAGCAAAACTAACCCAGGGTTTTAGAAGTCTCTAAAAGCTTTTCACTTGTAATGGCTTTGAAATATGTCTAAAATTCTTTGATACTCCTCACTTCAATAGGAGGAGCTGAATTCTCCACCTTTTGAACATGTCCTGGATTCAGTGAGTTTCTTCTAACAAACAAAATAAGGCAGATGTGGGGTTGTGTGACTTCTGACACCAGAATGTAAAGGGCATTACGTCTTTCTCCTTCCTCTCTCTCTTGCTCATTTGTTCTGGAGGAAGCTGGCGGCCGTGTTGTGAGGCTACTCAAGTAGCATGTAAGGAGAGGGCCACACAGCGAGGCTCGGAGATGACAGCATGTGAGGGCACCCCCTCGGACGTGGATCCTCTAGCCCCAGTCAAGCCTTCAGATGATTGCAGCCCCAGCCATCTGCATGACTGAAATCGAGAGAGAGAGAGAGAGAGACAGACAGACAGACAGACAGACAGACAGATAGACAAAGGGACAGAACCACCTGAGCCAGAATCATCCTGCAAAGATGCTCTCAAATTCTTGACTCTGAGAAACGTCAAGATGATAAATGTTGTTTTGGGGTAGCTAAGTTTTGGGGTGCTTTGATATGCAGCAATAGGTAACTAATGCGTTACTCTTCCTCCTTTTCAACTGTAGGGTCTGCACTAAAGAATCGTTTTTTGTTTTTTTTTTGCAGGAGGATTAAAACAGGGATTTGCTAAAAAATAATGTGTGTGTTTGTGCATGTGTGTGTGTTTCTCACTATCGGTAATTAAAGTTTACTGTGTCAACTGTGGACTTAGAAGATTGCGTTTCTGGACTGAATAAATGGGGAATGACTGTCCTGGAGGAGGGTTGCCGGGATGGTGCGGGAGAGGAACTCCTCAGAGAATGTGTCTGCGGAGTAGCCTCGGGCTGAGGGTCGGCTGCAGTTAAGTGGGTGTGAGGAGAGCACGTTGCGTACTGCTCGGAGCTCCACAAATGCAAGTATATGCAGCCCTCTGGTCACTGGTGGTGATTATACCCTGAGCTCCTCCATTGCAGTCCTTTCTGGGCACTTTCAGAGGGACCTTGGGAATGGGGGAGGGGATTTGGAGCACTTCGCATGACAAACTGCTGAGATCTTACGGGCCAAGAGGGTGTGAAGCCCAGGTGGCCGTGGCGGGCTCGCCTCCTCCTGGGAGGAGCTGTGGGCTTGGGCCTGTGACCACAGGGTCACTAGACCTGCCCTGGTCCTGCAACTACACACTCGTGCGGTTGTGGGTGTGCGAAGCATTTCTCTGTAGCTGTGTCACAGGTTTTCATGAGGAACACGTGAGATAATGTGTGTGGAAGGACTTGCAGGCGTCTGAGTGGTGGCTGGTTGTGAGGTGCTGTTATTGCTGCTGCTCGCGAGTGACACGGGGGTGGGTCAGACTCAGTCCTGGGGGCCCCGCTCTCTGCTGTCAGCCTCCCTCCTGCCTAGCCCGCCTCCGTGCCCGAATCTGCAACACGGGCTCCATCACAAAATGGATTGCAAAGCATTTGCGATCGGCAGCCGTATCAGCAACAGAGGTGACGGGCATGAGTGTCTTCCAGAAGCATCTGCCTGAGGCTGAGAAACCAGAGGGGCTTTGCCTTTGACATCAGTTTACTCTGTTTCTTCCCGTGTTGGATAAAGCCCAGTCATTTCCATCGCAGGGACCTGCTGCATTTCATTGTTTGATTTTTTGATTCATTTGAGAAGCGCATATTGAACACCGAGTGTGTGCACAGCATCGTCTGAAGTGGGGATGTAACAAAAACAAGCGAGGTGTGGTTTCTGCTGTTCGGGGCCTCACTGTCTGGGGCGACCATAATGTATGTGAAAACTTACACAGATGGTCATTTAATCTTAGTTGTGATAAGTGCTAGGAAGGAAACATAGAGATGAAATAAAAGAAAAAGCTAACCTAGTTTTGTGCACCTGGGAAGGCTTCCAGGAGGAGGCGGGAATTAAGTTGAGCATTGAAGGATGGGCAGGAGTGATCCAGATAATTGGGGGCAAAGGGGCTGGCGTGTGGTATAAGGGAAAACAGCTTCAGGCATAGGGAACAGTATTTTGCAGAGGTCCATACTAGTAGGGTTCAGGCAGGAAAGGGCCAGCACACCCCAAAGAGAACTTAATGAAGGTGCTTTTGACTAAGGTGGAGGCAGGGTTGAGGATGCCAGCCATCATCCCTCCTATTGGGTGAGCCCACCCAGAGGCCAGAGAGAGGACACATGCACACATGTGTGCCTGTGTGTTTCTGGGTAGCAGTTTCTGGGTACTGACAGGTCTTCATCAGAGGGTTCATCAGAGCGAACCCTTGAGAGAATCTGGGTGGGAGAGGAAGAGGTAGAAAAATTCATTGTGGTTGATAAAATGCTTTAAATTACCATGGCAAAATGATTAATAGGCATTTGAAAGTTTATGTTGCCAAACATTCTACAGATAGCAGGTTTGAAAGAAAATGAGTTTAATTCCATAAAAGGTCAGGTTATTTTCAAGTTATGAGTCATGTTTTTATATCTTAGCTTTTTTATTAATATTTATTACTGAAATGATGGATATGATGAGAGAGGATCTCTGATTATTTCCATAGATTCCTTTTATTTAATATTTGCTCTCTGTACTCACAAGGATGGTTGAAATATTGAACATCCTTCCACCATCTGTTCTCTTGCCCTTGGATTACAGGGGGGTAACGTTATGTGTGTATCTCCTGTGAACTTTGGGAGGGTTTTATCTTGTCCTCTGAGTGGTAGAAATGTCAGAGCCTGACTGTTTTTCGTCAGTGAACTTTTGATTGCAAATAGAAGAAACCCAACTCAAAGTGGTGTAAAGGGAGTTTATTGGCTCATGTAACTGAAAAGTTCAAAGATGGCTTCAGGTCTAGCTGGATCTAGATGCTGAGACAGTGTGGCCAGAAAGTAATCTCCACCTATTGCCTCTGCATTCCTCTGTTGGTTTCATTTTCAGGCAGGTGGTGGACTCTTGCAATGCTTATTGCTTGGTAAGAGAGCTGGGCCCAACAAGCTCTGATAAGTCTTGGGTCACATTTCTAACTCAGAGGCCAAAAATCTATAAACTCCATGTCTAGGATTTCAGCCTCCTGCACAGGAGACATGGGAGGGGAGACCTCTATCTGCTCTGTGGTCATCATGGCAGGCCTGGCTCCCCTGGACTCTCTCCCCTACCCTGTAATCTTTTCAGGTTTCAATCACTGTTTGAAATGAGCTCTCAGCAGATGCGTACATCTCTCTCTGCGCTTAATTTATCACAGAGAAAGAGGTTCGCCGGGAGAACCCAAACTAAAAGGTATCTTTACAGTTTTCCTTAATCACACCCTGAAAACGCTCCAGCAGTGGGGCTGGGCGTATCTCAGAGAGTGTGTTGAACACCAGATACTCCTTTGCGTTACTCCCCTTGACAGAGTGTGATTGCTGAAGTGTGTCCCAAACGGTGTTGTCCAAATAGTGCAGCGAGGACCACCTGTGTCAGAATTGCAGCTTTTTAAAAAACACAGCACTGCCAGTCCCGCCCCAGACTATTGAATCATGATCTCTGGAGGTTGGGTCCAGAGCTCTGTGTCACTACAAGTAACACAAGTGATTCTGTTGCGCCGTGAGTTTGAGAACCTCTGGTTCACGGGATTCCGATGCTTTCATTCCCTCCCTTCCCCTTGGTATTTTTGGTGATGTCTCTTACTGAGCATTTCTAGCCCTCAAAGTCTCATTTTCATAAAGCATCCAGAGACAGATGACACCTTAGACAGAGACCCTTCATCCTACCGATATTCACTAATCACCAGGCACCGTTCACACAAAACCCCTGCTCTCCTGGTGCCCATATCCAATGCGGGAGGCAGAAAATAAATAAATATGGAAAGCAAAGCGTATATTGGGTAGTATTTAGTGCTCAGGAGAAAAATACAGCAGGAAACTGGAAATAGAGAGTGTTTGAGGAGGGGAAGAATTTGCCATTTTAGATTAGGTTAGGTAGTCCAGAAAAGGTTCATTGAGGGGTGACCCTTGCCTAAATCTGAAGATTAGGGAACGAGTCACGCTGGTGTCTTTGGGAGAGAATTCCAGGCAGAGGGAACGGCAAGTGCAAGGGCTTAGAGGCAGGCAGAATGCAGCTCTTTTACGAGCCGTGAAGAAGCCAGTGCTCTGCTCCCCACCAATATAGAATGCTGGCACATTTTCACACACATAAAACATGCATTTATTTGGGTGTGTTGCCATTCAAAGCTCCAAGGGTATGATGGGGAACTTTTCTTTAACCCCAGAATATTTGGCTAATTAAAATCAATCCACTAAAAATGAGAACCAAAATTTCATAGAAAATCATGAGAAAAATAAAGCTTGATTGGATTTTATTCTTCCTTGAGAAATTAAATAAAGATGATAGTAACAAGTTTATTTCGTCTTATATTAAACAAAATTTGGGTTCAGTAATTCCCACTCTGCGATACTCATAACAAAGAATGCATTTCCTGTTTTCTTCCAAATCTGGGATTTTTCATTTCACATTTGACATTGGCAGTAGGATCTCAAAAAGGATCCATTTAGCAGAAACATTGGAGGGCTTCCCCAGTCTCCCCAAGAGCTTCAGGCTACACTGCCTTCCAGACTGCTCTCTGCAAAGCACCTATCATTCTTGCTGATTTTGTCCTCTTCGCTTGTTAGCTGTCAATAAACCTCTCTCGAGGGGCGACTGTAGACCCTTGCTGCATTCTCTCTGTCAATAGCTTTGCTGGCATCTGTCCATCTTCCAATATTATAAGGTTTGCAGTCTCACTGTATGATAGATGTGCATTGCATTTGCATTGTATGTGTAGCCGACAGTCAGCAGGGCCTGACTGACCAAGGTTGCAGAGGTCTTGAAGTGGTGGGTGGGGGTAGATGCTGCCGTTACCCAAGGGCCATGTGTAAGTGGGGACCAGTTTCTTGGAGGGTCAGTTCATCAATGAGCAGTTTCTTGTTCTGCCAATTTATCCTTCTCTATGTAATTCTGTAATTTCAAGCATTCATGCAATAAATATTTATGCAATGAAAACCCTAGAGAAATATAAATGTAAGTTTTCTATGTATGTCAGAAAGTGGTTATTACATAAACGAGCCAAAGACGGTCCCTGGGTATTGGCCCCTGTGTTATTTATTTCTTTACAACCGGCCTGGACCTGTTAGCTCAGAAGCATGCTGGCACCAAACACAAGTTTTTACACATCCAATTGTTTTAAACATAGCCCAAATAAACAGATTTGCAGCCATTTGGAGCCTGCCTGTTTTGCATACCCTGCAAAACTGAGTCCAATGTCTGTTAGTCATAAATAAGATAAACCCTGTAGCTATAAAAGAAACCAAACCGCAACTGCCCTTTGGAGCGCTCTGACCCGGAGACTCCCCACTGTGCTGCTCAGTGACATTATCTAGACATGTGAGCTCCTGTCTCACATCTTCCTCTCCCCTAAGAATTCCCTTGCCCTCCTCCCTGGTGGCCCTGTGTGTCATACCATTTGGACTGTCTCTTGCTGTGAGGGACTTCCCTTGCATGCAAATCTGTCAAAGTGTTGCCCAAGTAAAACTTACTGCGGGGGACTGCCACCCTGTGGTCGTATCTTTTTCCATGTTCAGCCCCTATTTATTTTTTCCACGCAGTTTTAGATATTGTAGTTTTTAAATAACAAGCACTGAGAATATCACCAAGCCTAAAGATAGTTCTCTAAAACAAACTTAATGAATATTCAAGTCATGGATTTTTCTGGGCTTAAATTATTCTATTGAATATAAGCTAAAATTAGTAGGGATTTGGACTAAGGACTGGGATTTAGGGACAATTTTGTAACTTGTGTTCAAGAGAGAAGCAAAATGTCAATAATTTGGCTTCAGGTTTGTGTCTTGATACTGAGTGTCGGTTTGTTCTGTTTTAATTTGAATTTTCTTTTAGGAGCCACTCCTGGCTTACCCTCCATGTGATTAGGATGGGATTAACTTCAGCCTTAGTGCATGGATGGTTGTTGTTGACTGGCTAAGCCAATGAATATTCCCCCCCCACCCCATCTCATAGGCCACAATTATTGGTCCAAGGTTGAATTCTCAGTCTAATCCAGCCAATGAAAACCTGGCTCCAGATTTTCATTCCGGGTGAAGGAATCTTGCTTTTTCATTGTGGACGAGGATGTGAGATCTGGAGCTGCTGCAACCACACTGTGACCATGAGAAGAGAGCCCATTGAAAGACAAAGGCCACGTGCATAAGAGCTGAACAGAGTCAGGTGTATGAAGGAACTGGGGATATTATTTGAACCTCTATGGTGAGTTGTATGGAAGTTGTCCCAATCTCTGGACATTTTAGTAGACATGAATCAGAATTGGATTAAAAAATTAATTGCAACCACTACAAAGTTTCTGAGAGCTTTTCAAATGTAAAATGATGTCTTTTGGGTCCAGAGGGTTGATGGTTGCATGTTCTCTAGAGCAGCCTTTCTGAAATACATGGATCTACTGTGGCACGTGGAGACATTTGACCTGCCTTGGCATGGAAGAGGAATTTTCTGCCAAGCAACAGGAGTAGGATCAGGAAATCATATCTGAAGGGGAGGTGGTTGGGACCCTGACTGGAGACTCAGAGTATTTCCAAAGGAGGCCTCACCAAGGGGCGGCCTGGATGGCTGAGTGTGTGATCTCTGGAGAGCATGTGGTAGTTTGTTGTCAGAAAAATAATAATAGAAAATGCTGGTCAGTTTCTTCTTTCCAGATGTTCTTCTAAGCACTTAATATACACTGATTCACCTAATCTTCATAATAGCAACACTATAGATAGATATTGTTAATATCCAAATTTTACCGACAAAGAAACTGAGTCACGGAAGTCCAGTGTCTCTCTGAGGTCTCGCAGCTAGTCAGTGTTGCAGCTGGAATTTGAGATCTGGGAGTCGGGCTCCTCCTGTCCCCATCCCTAACTCTGTCACTTCCCCGATCTTTGTTCCTGGGCGCACCCAGCTCTCCTAGGGAGGTAGGAGTGCCCAGTGTTCCACAGCAGTCCAAAAGCACAGATCATTAGAATTTATTTCTCTTTATTTAGTCATTTATGTGTAAGCCGTTGTTCCCCCACGCAGACTGAGTTTCTTGATCCCTTCCTGGGACCACAGATAGCAGCAATAATGATAAACGTGTGTAGCACTTGCTCTGTGTGGGCACTTTATATTATCTCAGTTAACCCTTGCAGCAACCTTAAGAGATGGCCACTGTGTTAGTGTCCTAGGGCTACCACAACAAATGACCACAAACATGGTGACTTAAAACAGCAGAAAGAAATTCTCGCACAGTTTAGGAGTCCAGATCCCAGTTTACGGCCATATCACTCTGAACGCGCCGGATCTCTCTGATCTTGGAAGCTAAGCAGGGTCGGGCCTGGTTGGTACTTGGATGGGAGGAGTCCCATTGAGAGACGAGGAGCCTCATCACAGCCAGGGTCAGTGGCAGAGCCAGGACCTGACTTCGGGCAGCCTGGGGTGATCACCTGCGCCGCTCCGGTGGTGGCTGGAGGGCAGGCTCAGGAGTGAGAGTCCCTGGGCTCTGTCTTGCCCCCACCACGGCCTCCCCTTCTTGATTTCCGTCCTGTTGCTTAACCCCTGGTGCCGCAGATTCCTCCTCTGTAAACCTGGGATGATGAGCCCCACTCGCAGTGCCGGAAAGAGGAGTAAATGTGTCGACACAGGTAACGCATGAGACCATTTGCCTAAAGCCCTTGGGAAAGAGCCTGGCGCAGGGGAGTGGCCTCAGTGAAGCTCAGCTGTTAGAACCTACAGGTATCACCGAGCAGCGCTAAGGCGCGCGCGGCTCCTGGTATAGCGCAGTTGTCAGCGTTTGGGCAGGACAGTTTACTGTCAGCGCGTCACCAGTGTTGTCTTCAGAGGGTGGTGACTGTAGGTTATAGTTGTCCTTGCCCTTCCTTCCTTCCTTCCTTCCCTCCCTCCCTCCCTCCCATTCTTAGTTTAGTTTCCTCATGAGCACTTTCCTTATCGCCGTTGTGTGTGTAACTGGAACATTAGTAGACAGGCTTATCTAAAGATTTTGGTTAGTGAACTTGGCCGTGGTCTGCCTCATCCTGAGACCTTCCACTGAGCGTGGGCAGTGGTGGGGCCGCCGTGTCCCCCGCTCTGCTTGCATCCCCGCTGCAAACATGCTTGCCTTGTTTCGAGCTTTACACTGAACTGTAACATACACACAGAGGAGTACGCGAGTGGGCACCGCTCGGTGGATTCTCATTACCCACCATGCGGTCAGCATCAGAAGAAGAAGCGGAACATTGCAGGCGCCCCAGAGCCTCACTGGGACTCTGCCTGGCGACTGACCTGCACCAAGGGGCAACCGCGAGGCTGCCTTCAACCCCAGAGCTTCATGTGTCTGTTTCGGACTTTCCGTAAGTGGAATCACACGGTGTGCGCTGTTTGGTATCCAGCTTCTTTCACTCAGCATTGCAGTTGGACGTTCACCCGTTGTTTTGTGGGGTGATAGACCCCTCTCTCTTTATTGGTGTAATATTATTCTACAAGATCGCGTCGTTTTACACTTTATCAGTTCTGTGGTTGATAAGTACAAGCGTCTGAATGTTTGTGTCTCCGCCAAATCTGCGTGTTCAACTCCTAACCCCCAAGGTGGTGGCATGAGGGAGGAGAGGAGGTTAGGTCATGTCCCCAAATGCAGGAGGTTAGTGCCCTTACGCAGCAGACGCTTCTCCCAGCGAGCTGCTCTAGCGCCGTATTTCACTATATATTCCAAACTGCAATGGTTTTATCATATATGTGTTTTTCCCCCGCCCCACAGAATTAAGGCCGCGGCAGGCGTGAAGATCACAGCAGTGAGGATCAGCAGCGAGGACCAGTGGGCGGTGCAGGAAGAAATAGACAACGGCAGCACCCAGACGACGGCCAGCCTCACCTGCATGGGCCATCGCCCCGACACGCAGAGCAGGTGAGTGCCGCGGTGCTCAAGGGGCCTTGGCAGTGGAGGGCCCGGGAGTGGCTGCCAGAGCTGATAGCACAATAATGTGCGTACAGATAAAGCGCTGCTTCTCCGTTTAATGGGAAACATGTTCCTTTCAGCTCATCAGCACTGCGCGGTCACGCAGCCTCTGAATGACTCCATTACGGGGCTGTGCCACCGTGCGAGGCTTTTATCCCCGATGCCTGTGTACACAAATGACCTAATTAGGTTGGCGGTCTCAGAAATTGCCCGAGCTCACGTTTGTCATAGTGTAGAGTTTGATAACCACATTTAAAATTTTTATCGTTATTGTTATTATTGTTATTGTTTGCAGCGAAGAGTTGAACGAAATGGGGGAAATAGAAATGATTTAAGAGGCAAGGGGAAAATGTACTTTTTAATGAACAGGCCAAGGGTAGCGATCGCTGTGGGGTAATCGTCCCTTCGTGCTTGAACGCAGTCGTTTTGCTGATAGCACACCTGGGAACTGGCGCATAGCTTCAGAATCTTAAGTGAGATGAACGTGTTGCTGCAGGCAGCCCGTCTTCTCCGGCTCAGACTCCAGCCTCTGGGGTGACGGGACTGAACTCACCTGGGAATTGGGGAGAGGTCATCGCCTATCATCGGTCGTCTGACATCCGGCAGGTGGAAGGAGCTCTCACCCCCGCTGCAACTGCCTTCTCTACGCAGCCCCCAGCCTCTTTCTCCCCTTTTACTGAGCACGCATCTCCTACGGGCTCGCTTGGCTGGTCGGGCTCATGAGCTTGGCTAGGCTTGTAGCCACCTGCCTTAAACCCCTGGCTCTTGCTTCAGCCTGAGGGGCTTGGCAGACGAGCCCCTTTCGAGTCTGTTACTCTTCACCGTATTTTGTCCCAATGTGCTCTCTTTGCTTTCTTCTCTAGTCTTTAAAGTCTTCGGGGTCGATAGTGTTAGGTGCAGAGGAGGCTCCCATGAGCGAGTGGGGGCAGGGTGGGCGAGGGGAGCATGAGAAATGGAAGACCCTTCCTTGTGGAGCTGTCCAGCGAGTGCTGTCTCCTCTTGGGTGACCTCGGCCAATCTCAGGCAGAGATTGCCTGCCTTCGAAGATCTCTTTCAAAGGCAGAGGAGTGACCCAGGTTGTGTGGTCAAAAGCCTTCTCTTGGGAATCATTGACCAAGTCATTTGGGTGCCTCTCACTCCACACTCAGTGCTGTGGTTGCCATCCTCACACCCATGAGAGTTTTCAGTCTGCAGCCTCACCTGACCCCTGGTTTCCCTGGAAACCTGTATCTGCCCGCCAAGCACTCCCAAATCCCGAGTTGTTCATGTTTCGAGAGAGCCTTGGAGTTTGACATTTGCTGAGGTGCTTTCAATGTGAGTAACAGAATACCCACCTAAAAGTGGCTGCCATACTTTTCATCATCTCATAGAGCAAGAGGTTGAGAGGTGAGTGGTTCCGTGGGTGGTTAATCCAGCAGGACAGCTGTGTTGCCCAGGGGTTTTCTGTCTTTCCACTCTGTTATGCCCAGTGCATGGGCTGTCCCCCTCCAGATTGTTTCCTCGTGGTCACAAGATGGCTACAGTCTTTCCAGGCATCACAGACTCACCCAGCTATATCCAAAGATTGAAAAGGAGGGGACTTCCTTGAAAAGGAGGGGACTTCCTCTCTTCATGTGTGTGTGTGTGTGTGTGTGTGTGTGTGTGTGTTTGTGTGTGTTTAACCAGGGAAGGAAGCCTTTCCAACAATATTCATGGAAGTTGGCTTTTTAGATCTCATCAATAAGCAGTGGGTTTGATGCTTTTGCCCAGGAGGCAGGAAAGTGAATACGTGGTATTATTTTCAGGCTTTGTAGTGGCAGATGGTCTCTACTGCTGGGAAATGAGGATGGCAGGATGAGTACTGGGTGGTCAGCTAACAGTGTTCGCCATGCTCTTTGGAGGTGGTATCTGTCAAAGGTTGTAGCTTGATTCTCTGCTTTGCACAGGGGGCCCTGAGTGTTTATGTCCCTAGTGGAAGACAACCTCTTGGTTGCTTGGCTTCTCAGGTGGCTTTGCCCAGTGGATGCCATTAGGTACTGTACTAATGACGTTCCTCATGCAGATGGAGAAGCTCAGGAGTGGACCGGTACCAGAAATGCTGGGGCAGGTGCTCAGGCAGCATCCTTAGCAGCCTGCCTCCCTGTCTTTCTCTGGGTTGGCTTTTTCTCAGGCAGGCTCTGCCCTCCTGGAGACACGATGGCCCTGCGGATAACTCTTGGTGTCCATCTGCTGACTTGGTCACTTGGAGAGAAAGCTGCTCTCCCCAGAGACACCAGCACAAGCCCCAGGACTGGTCAGCACTGGCTGTTTGGTGTAACTAGGGTCACGTACCCCACCCTGAGCCAATCGCCATAGCCAGCCCTGGAACCAGGGGTGTGAGCAGTCCCCACAAAGGGAGGGACTACGTGGACAGCAGGTGCTGATGGGGACAGGAGCTGGAGAGGGCTGCTCCAGACACTGTAGTCACGGGTCCCGATATTGTGCTAGAGCTGTCGGAATGGGACTGCGGTAGCACAGTGGTTCTACGCCCTCGGAAGCCACTGTCTGGGTATACAATGGTGGCATCCATGGTCCATGCAGAGAAAATTAATTTTGTTGAAACATTTGGCTGACCAAGTGGTAAAGTTTTAAATTAAAAGAGCAACACAGGCCGTGGTTATCACTTTTGGTTTTGTGAGAATCGGTTCTGCATTCTCTTTGGAAGAGATAAAAAAAGTTCCAGGAGAACAAAGTAAAGAAGTTACATAAGGAGAGTTACATAATTACGAGACACGCTCACAGCCAGCGTTCTCTTCTCCTTCTCTTTCTCCACGTTTAGTGCCTGATCTTCCCTGGGCCCTGAGAAGGGCAGGGATTGTCACTTTGGCATGACAATATACGCTTATCTAATCGCCTTCTAAAATCCATTCCATCGTCTAAACAAATAATTGCTTCTTTTTATACTTTTTTGTTGAATTGTAATACCAAAATGAGGTGTGAAATACGGGCTCATCGGCCGTGTTTGCCAGCCGACAAAGGGAATATATGAATATCTCCCCAACAAAACGTCCCGCAGAAAACTGTAATCTCTGAATTGTGACAACCTTGAGTGGAATAGAGTTTTTAATAGAATATAATGTACAAACTGCCTGAAATTCTGTGATAAGAATTAAAAATGTGTTGCAAGGGAAGACCCGATGCACTCGGTCAGAAAGGCACTACAGGTCTTAGCGTGAAATATTTTAATGAACACTCATCGTGAGGAAATGTGAGTAATGAAGATGAGAACCACAAGATAAAGAGTGGTGTTGCCAAGAGAGCAGAGAAGAGAGTAGAAAAATAAGCAAATCTGGAAGTGTTTGGAACAGATGACACTGCACCGAGGGAAATGCAAGGTAGGCGACGGACTGTTTGCACGGAAACGATGCACGCGACCGGATGGCTTGAGACGAGGTTGTTTCTGTCCGAGTGCGGCGACCAAACCTCAGAGAAAATAAGCTGTGGCTTTTTACGTTGTCAGAAACCACGACACAGAGCCCACTCTCATCTAAAAACTGGAATAGAGGCAGAGCAGAGCTCACGGGGTAGATGAGCAAAAGGCCTAAAATAGATTTCTTCAAAGAGACGGGCACCCCACATTCTTGGAACCCAACTCAGGGCAAACTCAAGATCCAAACTTAATGTTCATCATGCAGGGCTGCCCTGTTTGGAAATCTGGAACTACCCTTGCAGGAGTTTTTCTTTGCCTACTCTAATCCGGAAAAATATCTACTATTATAACCAGCAGAGCAGAGGGAGAGGGAGAGGGTTAGTCAAGTCATTAACTTGACTAACCCATTGCTGTTTCAGAAACTTAACAGTTGACCAGGATTCTTCTTCTGGAGGGTTCCTGCCTATACATGTTAAGATGAATTTGTATCGCTTTTCTCCTAAAAGAAAACAGAGCCACACCCAGCAGAGGGCAAGGAGGTTGATTTGTTTCAATTCAGGCTGGAAAGTGAGAACAGAGTTCTATAAAAAGTGAAAGTCTCCTCCCCAGCCTCTAAAAAGGATCTGAAGAAAAGAAAAAAAGAAATACTTTAAAACAATCCACCTCTTTTCCTAACCAGTGGGAAGCTCTTTGTGAATTTATGATGCTGGCCAGTTTCAGTGTGAGTATAATTGAAGGCTTCTAACTTCAAAAGTAATAGAAGGTTCAGTTGTAGAAAATTTAGAAAACATAACTGAGAGAAGGGAGAATAAATATTATCCCAAAACCTATGATTCAAAGCTAATAGATGTTAATATTTTGGTGGGTGTATTTGTACGTGTGTGTTCACATGTATGTTCAGAAATATGTTATTTTTGTCCATATTAAGCTCATTTACTTAGGTTTGAAAGCTGTTGTTTTCAGTAACAATGTAGAATAAATATATAGTAGCATCTTTTCATGTTATTGAATATTTAACTATGACAATAATTATCGACCCTTTGTAAAATTGGTAAAAGTGATTGTCCCTTTTCAGAAAATGCAAATATTCACACATAAACAAATTTTCCCAACAACTTCAAAATTTGTGGATTTCTTTAAGTGAAGCTGTAATTTTAATATAATTTTTAACATATAATATTCTGTTGATATTCCAGAGATATTTTCTATTCATTCACCATGTTTAATTTTTTTTCCTCTTTTAGACATTGCTACTGGCCATTTTTATGAGGTTTCATCTTTTTCCTTTTGAACATTCGTTTTAAATACTTTTTTTTCTTTTTAAACATAAAATCTCTGTTGACTATCTTTGTAGGTGAATCTTTAGGAGAGAATGATGAATTGGTGGGTCAAAAGACATGACGATTTTTTAAAATTTTGATGCTTTTGTGAAATTTTCCTTCCTGTTTGAGCCGTATCAATACGTTATTACTAGCTAATGTCCGCAGTGTACACCGAGGTTCACTCTGTGTGGTGGGTTTTGATAAATGAATAATGACATGTGTCCACCCTTACAGTGACATACAGAATAGCTTCACTGCCCTAAACCCCTGTGCCACACCTGTCTTCCTCTCCCTCCCTCTCCGCGAACTCTTGGCAACTATTGAGATTCCTCTCGCTGTCTCCCTAGTTTTGCCTTTCCCAGAATGTCATAGAGTTGGAATCTCACGCAGTGTGCAGTCTTCTCAGATTGGCTTCTTTCACTTGACAATGTATATTTATTTAAGTTTCCTCCATGTCTTTTCTTGGCCAGATGGCTCGTTTCTTCCTATCACTGAATAATATCCGATTGTCTAAATGTACCACAGTGTATCCATGCAGCTACTCAAGGACATCGTGGCTGCTTCCAAGTTTTGGCAATTGCGAATAATGCTGCTATAAACATTTGCATGCCGGTTTCTGTGCGGTTGTAAGTTTTCAACTCACTTGGGTAAATACCAAGGAGCGCAATTGCTGGAGAGCATGGTAAGAGTATGTTTAGTTTTGTAAGAACCCGCCAGACTCTCTTCCAAGGTGCCTGTACTGTTTTGCATTCCCACCAGCAATGAAGGAGACTCCCTGTTTCTCCACATCCTTGCCAACATTTGGTATTGTCAGTGTTTTGGATTTTAGCCATTCTAACAGGTGTGTGGTGGTGTCTCATTGTTGTTTTAGTTTGCAACTCCCTAATGACACATGATGTTGAGTGTCTTTTCAATATGCTTATTTTCCATCTGTCTATCGTCTTTGCTTAGGTGTCTGTTCAGATCTTTTGCCCATTTTTAGTTTGTTTTTTTACTGTTGATTTTAAGAGTTCTTTGTCTATTTTAGATGCCAGTCCTTTGTTAGTTATACGTTTTGCAAATACTTTCTCCCAGTCTGTGGCTTATATTTTCATTCTCGTAATTAAATACACATTTTGAGTAGTGATACCATCTCTGTAATATGTTCATAGGTTTCAAGTGACTACGTTTAGATGACTAAGAAGTTCCTCTAATTCTCAAGATGCCTGGTTCAGAGTGGAAAAATCCATATTTGGGTGTTTTGGCTTGGTTGGTAAAAAATATATATATATTTTCCTACTGTAGGCCCCTAAGTCTTCCTGCCGACTCAGTTGGGTCTCACCGGCCGAGGACTGTGTCCCTGGCAGTGTGCAGGCTCGTATGGCTCTTTCCTACGATGTCCATGTGGTCGCCTCCAGGTCTCTCTGGCTGGGTCTCTCCCCATAAATCCATCCGGCTGCCAGACTCGTCTTTTTAAAACAGCTTTCACCATGACCTAGTGGCCCTGTTGCCTGTTTCACTGAGTCTAAACAATTGGCTTGATTTCACAGTCCTTTTTAGAATCAAGATTCTGTCTTGAGATGCTCTCAAATTCTAGTGTACGAGTCAGATGCTGAGATAGTGAACTCAGCCAGGAGGCAGCACTCTGCACAGTTACAGGACAAGAGACCAAGGCAATAGAACAAAGAGGACACAATGGGTTCTGTATGGGGAAAATCTAAGAAAGCTTCTCGGAGGAGGTGACATTTGAAGTGGTCCTTAAAGCATGAGTAGGAGTTTAAATGTGTTTAGAAATGCACATATTGGGGTAGATGACCTATTAAGCCATTCTTCGTGTCATATTAACACTATATTATATTCGTCTTCCAAAATGTTCTTTAATGCAAAAACTTGAGGAGCAGGTAAGCTTTGATAATGGGGCTGGATCATCTTAGAGTATGGGAGGGTGGGTCTGGATGGGGGCCACTTTGAGGGGTCTACTCAAAGGTGCCAATGTGGGAGGAGTTTTCAGGGGTGATTAGAAGCAGATCCTCCTAAATGCAGCACTAATTGAGCACCTACTGTGTGCCAGACCCTGTTCTATATATTATCCCCTTTAACAAAACATCGCTTTGTTAAAGATAGCACCTTAGTCCCATTACAGATGGGGAAACTGAGACTCAGAGACATTGAAGGCCCTCAGTCACGTAGCTGTGACTGACAGGCCTGGGATTTGAACCCAGATTTCAAGACTCCAGAGTAGTGTCTGACGCAAAGTAGGCACTCAACAAAGAGATGCTGAATGTTCTAAATCGAACACTCTTTTCTCAGCACCAGAGTAACCGAGAAGAGAAGCAGCTGGGGCCAAAGAGAAACTTTGCCAAGTTCAGCACTTTTGGTGGGATTTTGGTGGCCTCCCCAATTCTTGATTGAAGTAACATTGTTTGAGGTTACAGGAAGCAAAGCTTTAATCACCACATCGCTAGTTTCATGCACTGTAGCTCCTTTGTGAGCTAGAAACACAGAATAGTTTCTCTTAGAGACTCCAAGTGCCATTTAGATTCTAACACGCCCTTTCTTACTGAGTGCCGATTTTACTTCTACTATAGGATTTAACTTTTGTAATGCCATTATGCAGGCAGAAATCAAACCAGAGGGAATTGGAGTCCTTCTTTCCAGAGGTCTGCCAGCAGGGTGATTTTAAACCAGAGCCTTTAAGTCAGATTTCTGATGGTTGATTGAAGAAACTAGCCAAGGGTAACTTGCAAAGTAGATGCTCAAGTAGAGTCTTTATTTGGTCTTTTATGTTGGTGTTTGTCAGAAACCCTGGCCTCTCCATGAAATCGTTTTATTCTTATGTCGTTATTTTGATGCATATATCTATTTGTTGATTTGTTTATTATCTTGACATTTACTGTCATTATGTCATGGTTGTTATGACATTATAAGTCCTATTATCATGACCAGTATGATGACATAATATATTATTAAGTCATCATTGTATATGTCATCCCGGAGCCTTCCTCAGGTCTGCTGCAAGCCTTTGACAAAAGCAGCAGAATGAACCTCTGAGGGGTTGTCCCCGCCCCCCAACTCCTTCCTCTCAGTTTCCTGGAGAAGATTCTGTGATTCGGGAGTATTCATTGAACTCAGCCTGCCTCCACCAGCCACCAATCCACGCACCCTGCCTTCCCCCCTAGATAAAAGGTGGTGTGCTCAGTTATTGTTCCCTTTTTGGGTGAGAAGAAACCTTCTGTGTCTTTTGAAAGGATATTTTATTTGGTTTTACCCCAGTTCTGTTGCCAGCGGCCTGTGCCACTTTTCATGGGCAGAGGCGCACATTATGTGGATGGAGCAGTTTGCAGCCTGTAGCTGCACAGGCTGAGGGTGTTTGCAGGGGTGACACACAGCCCTCTACCCCGGAGACATTCCTCTGTCTGACCAAATGATCCACTTTAAAAAAAATTAATAGACTTTATTTTTCAGAACAGTTTTAGATTTACAAAAGAAATTGAGCATGGAGTACCAGGACTTCTCGTCTAAGCTTCCTGCCCACTGCACTCACAGCTTCCTCTGTTATTAACATCTTGCATTAGCATGGCACATTGGTGCCATTAATGAACCAGCACTAATATGTCAGCATTAACTGAGGTCCATACTTTATTTAGATTTCTTCAGTTTTTACCTAACGTCCTTTTTCTGTTCCAGGGTCCCACATTACGTTCATTCCTCACGTCTCGTTAGGTTCCTCTTGGCTGTGACAGTTTCTCAGATTTCCCTTGTTTTTGGTGACCTTGACAGTTTCGAAGATCGCTGGTCAGGTGTTTTGTAGGATGCTCCTGTATTGAAACTTGTCTGGCTTTTTAACTTGACTAAACTGAGGTTATAGGTCCCCGGGAGGTAGACCGCAGGGCTCAGGTGCCATTGTCATCATGTCACATCGAGGGGATTTACCACTAACATGATTTGTCACCCTGACCTTGATCGCCTGGCCGCGGTTGTGCTACCAGGTTTCTCCACTGAGACGTGAGAGGGGAGAGGCCCCCGAAAGCTCCGGAGGCGGCCAACCCTGGTGTGGTCAGGGGTCAGCTCTGGGACTGGTGTGGAGTGAGTGAGGGGTGTAGGGGACCAGGTCGGCTTGGTGGCAAAGGGCTGCATTATGTGGGGTTTCGTAGACTTCAGAAAGACTTCGGATTTTATTCCACACGGGATGGCACAGGCTGCAGGGTTTGAGGGAAGTGATGTGAGCCACTTTGCATTTTTTTGTTTTGTTTTTTTTTGTTTTTTTGTTTTCTTTGAGACAGAGTCTCACTCTTTTTGCCCAGGCTAGAGTGAGTGCTGTGGCGTCAGCCTAGCTCACAGCAACCTCACATTCCTGGGCTCAAGCAATCCTTCTGCCTCAGCCTCCCGAGTAGCTGGGACTACAGGCATGTGCCACCGTGCCTGGCTAATTTTTTTCTATATATTTTTAGTTGTCCAATTAATTTCTTTCTATTTTTAGTAGAGACGGGGTCTCGCTCTTGCTCAGGCTCAGGAGTTTGAAACCACTTTGCATTTTTAAAAGGTCTGCTGGCTGCTGCCTAGAGCCTGGGAGGCCAGGTGGGGGCTGTTGCCATCACCCAGGACACACCTGGAATGGACGTGCCTTTCTGCTGTTGCCTTAGTATGATCACGGGGGTCCCTTCATGTTAGTGATGACACGATCAAAAAAGCTGTATGTCAATAAAATAAATGGTAAACAAGCAGAGAAACAAATAGTCTGGCTAAGTCTGCTCTGGTGGAAAGACACCAGTCCCCGGGAAGGGTTTGCGGAAGGCTTTGTGCGGAATAAGGGTGAAAGCATCAGTAAGGAGTCTGGGATGATCACTCGGGGATCGCACTGAGCTACATGCTTGGGAGCATCTTGCTTTCTGTAATGTCCTCGGTACAAACAATCAAGGTCCCTGTGTGTACCCATCACCTCTCCTCTTCCACCTGATGCTCCTGCCATGGGCGAGAAAACGCAGGACTAGGAGCAGGCTGTGCCAGTCCTCCAGGGTGTGGCTTTGGGGTGCTGGTAGCGGCGGCAGCCTGTGCCGTGAGGGAGCACTGTGCCCTTCTTGCCACCACGTGTATGGAGAGGGTTATGGGTTATGGTGGTAGACAGGGGAGCCAGCGAATGGCGAGTTGGACAATGGGGTGTTTGGCTTGAGTCACAAACCATGACCCAGAAAGCTCTTGGTGCGTGGACAGCCATCAGTCATGCAGTTCTAGAGCTTACAGTCTGAAGCCTTGGGACTGAGACCTGGGCTCTGTTCCGGATACCTCTGGTGTCCACCTCTTTCTCTGAACTTCCATTTCTCCATGTGTGATCGGGGGCCACATCTTTGAACGTCTCTGAGGCCCCTTTCCTGCACTAGAGAGACAGCTCTGATCCTGTGGTGTGCATTGTGGCCGCTCTCCTTGTGTGCTGCCCAGAGGGCGGCTGGGTGTAACGGGGTTGATTTTGTGTAGGCCGTTTGGGAAATTATTTTTGCAATCCTGCACATGACAGCAAGGTGCAGCCTCCATAGCCAGCCAGGCTGGCTACAGCCCTAGCGTTCAATCAGGCACGTCTGTGGCTTTATTCTAACTAGAGCATAAGCCCTGTAATCACACAAGCTTGGGAGAGATTGGAACCTGGAGAAAGCTTTCTTCTGTTGAAAGACAACAGCGGATGGGCCAAGGGAATTGCTTGAATATGTGTATTTTTCGTATAGTTAGGATGTGGCCTGTGATGCCCCGGGCCTGTTGCCCCATCACGTGATGGGCCCGTTGTTCCTGAGCTTTCCCTGTGCCAGCTGGGAGCCGAGAGGCATTTCTGGAATTTCATTTCTGACATATCAACTCTCTCGCTTAAGCAGTGCATTAAAAAGCACAGAAACCGCCAAGCATTGGTTTCAGACATTGGCCCAGGGCACGTCCCTTTAGAGGACAGACTGGTGGCATCAACCGGCATTTGGTATCTGTTGATGCGGCGCTCGGTGTCAGGCGTGGTGTGCACGTCCTGGCGCTGGCTCTGCTCAGATGAGTCTTCTGTGTAAGAATGATTTCCCTTCCCCCGTCTGTGTTTTGATTCCACAAACACAAGCCATAGTTCACTCGTTTGGTCCACAAGCAGTCGACGAAAGCACTGCAGCGTGAAAAGCCAGTTGGGCCAAGGAAAGTGCGAGCTAGAAGGCCTTCACTGGAGCGCTGGTGACTTATTTTAAGTGAGTGACAGGGCGGACACTTTACATCTAAGAGTGTCACCTGCTCCACCCTGCTCACAGCAAGTCCTGCTGGGTAGCTTCTGAATCAGCCCCAGAACCTGTGTCTTTATTTTAAAATTTTCAGTAACTGCAGGGTTGCAGGATCTAGACCTGGCCACAGAAATGAGCACTTCCTTCATTCGTTTGAAGGGGCTGACATGAGCATGGCTTCCCGAGATGCTCGTAAAGGCGTCTGCCGTGGGACATCGTGGTCACCAGGGCAATGCTGCAGCCTTGAGGAAGGAGGTTCCCCCCGACTTGAACTCCAAATGGCTTTATTTCTGGAATGACCTTCCCATCACCCCGCGTTCAGAGGCTCTCTGGCTCATCTGGGGTTTCTGTGCCACGTGTCTTAGCTGACTGCCCTCCCCAGAGCGGTACCAAGGCTAGACAATGAGATTTTATATTTCCTACCTCTCTGCCTACGCTGAAGCTGGCTTTTCTCTTGAAGTGCACAGGGCAATGCCATGTTGTTTTCTCTTTTCCTTTTGCATGTGTCATTTTGCCTGGGAAGGGGGCTTCCAAATTGGATATTAAATATGAGATATTCGTGGGTATATTAGTTTCCTATTGCTGATACAACAGACTACCACATATTTAGTGGCTTCAAAGGACACAAATTTATTCTTTTTTGGATCTGAAGTCCAAAGTTAATCCCGCAGGCTAACGTCGCGGTGTTGCCAGAGCTGCGTTCCTTTGGGAAGCTCGAGGGGAGGGGCCGTTTTCTTGCCTTTTGCACCTTCTAGAGCTACCCCGTTCCTCTGGTGATGGCCCCGCATCACTCTGACCTCCGCTAACATGGTCACGTCTCCTTCTCGGACTCTGATGCTCTTGCCTCCTTCTAATAGGGACCAGTGCGACCACGTCAGGCCATCTCCCCATCCCAGGATCCTCCACTTACTCACATCCGCAAGGTTCTTTTTACCACGCGAAGCCCCACATTCGCAGGCTCTGGAGGTGGGATGTGGGTATCTCTGGGGGGCTGCTGTTCTGCCTCCTCCCTGTGGTACTTGCAAATCCTGCAGAACAGAATCTGTCCTGTGTGTGTCCTGGGCCCATCTGGGGTCGGCTGGGCTTCCATCATATAGATATTCCATAATTTAATTTTTCATTCTTCTATTGAGGGATGAATATTATTAAATATTTTTTCTTTTGTAGATCTTAGTGCCTGTTCTTGCACATGAAATCTTAAATAAATATTTGCACTAGTTCTTCTGGGATAGTGGTTTTTAAACTGGGGTTTACAACCCATTAATGAATGAGTCATGGAAAACTTAAAAAAAGGGAAATTGAATAGATTAGCACAGAATAGAAAATGTTAGAGTCCACAGCATGTAATAAGGAAGGACATTATTTCATGAAATTTTAGTATCCCTTATGTGTGTGTGTTTTGTGGTTGTTATGTAAACTCTTTCTTTCTAGGAGTCGGAGTGAAAATATGTGATGCTGACGCTCGGGTCTGTTACCTGGCAGTGGGATTGCTGTGTCCTCAGCTACGCTTACCTTCAACTTTCCATAAGTTGCCAAATTGATCCCCACAGTGGTTGCACCAATTGACAAGTTGTGTTTAAAGCTAAATTTCTTAACTTTTGGAGATGAGAGGATTTTTCCAGCAGCTAGTCCTTGTATATCTTACTTTGGGATGGTGTTCTTCCAGCTTGATTTTATGGTTATGCTGTTGGTGTTTTGTCAGAGACACACAATTTCTCTGCTGTCAAGAGGCAGAATTAACTTATTCCTCTTTTTAAAAGGATCATTTAAGTAGGAAATAATGAATGCAAAATGCTGTAGTTCAACATTGGCAGATAGCTGATGGATCAGGTGTCCCTTGGATCTTGCAATAAAGAGAAAGAAAGTGATATTTAATCATTTTCAACAAATAAAATGGTAATGATGAATTCGATGCATTTTGATGCTGAGTGACTCATTAGGGCCTGCAATTATTTTCCAGTTAATAAACGAGCTAGTACAGGGGTGGGGAACCATTTCAGGTTGGGAAGGTCGCACTAATTTCGCTGTGATCAAATAAGGCCACATTCAAGAAACTTCAATTAGACATACTTAAAAATGTACATTATTTTGTAAGAATCTAATTACTATGTACTTAATAATTTCAAAAATGAAAACTTAATTTTAAAGTTAGCTAACCTTTTAATGACTTCGTTGTGTTTGCTTTTTGTTGGAAAGCATTTGAGTATTTATTTGGCTGCAGCAT
Source organism: Avahi laniger (assembly GCA_963575035.1). Taxonomy (NCBI): domain Eukaryota; kingdom Metazoa; phylum Chordata; class Mammalia; order Primates; family Indriidae; genus Avahi; species Avahi laniger. The sequence goes on along the minus strand of CAUYSK010000176.1, from coordinate 2,034 downwards.
GGAGGTCTGCAGTTTCAGTTGATCCTCTAGATGGGTATCAGTCATTTGTGACCTTAAGGGTGTCTTGATTTGGGTTAGGTAGGAGAATGGAGATTCCTAGCAATAAGTGGTTGAAAAGCAAGAAAGCATTTTTGGGCATGTTGCCAAAGGCATGGGTATTCTACTGCATTTTTCCATATTTCAGTTGGATCTTTCTTAGCATCAAACAATGACTTTCAAATGTCATCTTCTGAGAGCTCAATCAATTCCATCTGTAGTTCTTTAGGTGCCTTGGTGATATCAACTAGGTGAGGCTGAAATGCTAATTTGAGTGTGATGTCATGATTCTCAAAGTCAGTGAACCTTTCGTTGTATTCTCCAACTAAAGGTCTATAACAGCTGTGCACTCTTCAAATGATTCACATATATTATCTTGCTCATCAATGCAATCTTTGCTAACTGGGGAAAATTTCATGTGAAATTTCCTTTCGAAGAAATGTTTTGAAAAAGATAGCTTTTTCTAAATGCTTGGATTTTTTTTTGCCACATATCATATATAGACTTAGTTTTACCTTGCAAAGAAATATTCAAGTCATTTTGAGTTGACATGACATCACACAGAAATGCTGCATTCCTAGAGAAATCTTCTTTTGATAATTTGCATTGCTGATTCTGTTCTTCATAAAATTTAACTATCTATCTTTTCTTGCAGAGATAAAATTTTGGGTAACACCTGTCTCTGCGATAGCCAATACACTTTGAATGATATGGCAAATCCACACTGAATACCTCATCCTTCAACTTTAGCATGTTATAAAACTGATGATGCCATGTTATGTTTGCACGAATATAGTTAAGAATACTATAACTTGTTGAAAAGTGCCACTTAAAATAGTAGTGTTAGCACAGAGATTTTGCTGATGCAAGATACGATGAAAAGAAATAAGAACATCTGGATCTGTTATACTTTTTTTTTTATCTGTGCAATAAACCCTTCATGTTTTCCTGTCATGGAAGGTGCACTGTCTGTACATGCAGTCACTAAATTTGTCAAATTCAGTCCAACTTCACAACATTTATCTTGAAAGTTGTTGAAGGTATCTATTTCCTGGGTTAACATTCGCAAGAGTGCCCAAAGTGAGTAGCTCTTCGTAGCAAAGAAGATCTTCTGTTATGACCTGAATGAAGTATACAACCTGCACTGAGTCAGTAGGATCGGGGTCTAAGCACTTTACAACTTAGACAGTGCATTCTTTCACAATCTCTATTAATATATCACTGAATGCCTTCCCTTTTTTCTTGAGTATGTTAGCTACTTTATAAGTTGCTTCAGTGACATTATTCTCAGGTCTTATTGGTGCTTGAAAGAATTGTCTTTGCTTTTGATTTTCATCTTTTAATTTCTGCAAAACAAGTTTTTGTGCCTCTCCCTCTAATTTAAAATAGTTGTGGTCCTTATGAGTGTTATAATGCTTATGAGCATTGAATTTCTTTAATGTTGATATTGCAGTATCACAAAGCAAGCAAATCATCTTATCTTTAGGGGAAACAGGATAATATTCCAATTCCAAATTCTCATTAAAAAAAATCTATTTTCTTCCTTCAACATTCTCTTGGTCTTCTTTGATATGATGAGCTGTTAAACAGACAAAATTTAAAAATGCTGTGGAGCTGTGCAACTATTCACAAATTACGCTTCCAACAGAAACACAGTGCACTGTTGTCAAAAGCTGGTAACAGACTGGCGTACTCGACCCCCATAAACTCTCACCAGCCAGCCTTGTGTGGTAGCAGCAGCCAGTCAGGCAGGGGAAGTTAGAACTAAATCATGAGCGTAGTCAATTTAGCCCTTATGGTTTACTAACGTTCTAATTGTGCTGGTCAATGTGGAAGGATTATTTTGTTGAAACTTATTTTATTCTTTGGTATCTTAAATACATTCATTTTAAAAATAAAAAATATAAAAGATGAACAAAACTTTATTAATAAAAATAAAAGGATTTGTTATATAAAATTCGGATTCAGTCAAAAGGCTGCATGTAAATACCTAGAAGG
>CAUYSK010000171.1:0-32861 GCA_963575035.1 Avahi laniger | reverse complement strand
CAGGGTAAAAAACCTGGTAAAAGAACACACTCCATTTAAGAACAGCAAGAAATCCAGTGAAGCTGGGAAGGTTTAGGCAAGAAGTGGGGGAATTATCAAAAATGAAATCAAAGACAGAGCTTTGTCACGTTTATGAGTTTGGACTTCTTTTTAGGGTTATGAAATGCTATTACAAGATTTTGAGCAACAAAGTGACATGATTTGATTTACATCTTAAAAATCTCATGTAGAGCGTATATAGTAAAAGACCAAAAGCAGGGTAACCAGTCAGGAGGCTATTGGAATATTTTAGGCATGAAATGATGATAGCTTACATTTGGGTAGTAGCTACAGAAGAGGTAAAAAAAAAAAAACTGGCCACTTGGAAGGGACAGGTAACAGGGTTTGCCACTGGGGGTGGAGCAGATGTGGGGTATAAAAAAAAGTGAGAAACCAAGGGTGACTCGTGGGATGGGTGACTCTGGCCTGAGAAGTTGGATGAGGGATAAGCCCAACTACTGAGAAGGGGACATAGGAGGACTTGAGGGTTCTATTTTGGACCTGTTAAGTCTGATATGGAGGTATCTTGTAGACCATCATGAAAACAGGTCAATACTCAAAGAAGAGTCAGAGCCGACAATATAAATATGGGAGTCATCAATAGGTAGATAATGTTTAAACTATGAGTTCCACAGAAATTAGCATAAGTAAAAAAATAAAGAGATGTGAGGATTAAGACCTGGAAAGCTCCAATACTTAGAGTTAAAATAGAGAAAAAGAATATAGGTAAAGAGACTGAGAAGAAGTAGCTTATGAGGTAAAAGAAGAAGCAAAAGGGTATAATGTCCTCAAAGTCATGGGAAGAAAGTGTTTTAAGAACATGTGAATTATCAATGCATTTGATTAGATAGGTAGGCAGATAGACAGATAGATATAGATTAGATATAGAAATAAATATATGGACATTTTTTAAAAAACTGAAAATGTAGCAAATAGTGTTTATTCATATTTTAAGCATATTCTTAATTCAATTTCTGTATAATGCTCAAATCAGAAGCCATTTTGAGAAAGGGTATAAGATTATAAATATATGCCTAGGAAAAAATACTTTCTTGGTAACCTATTATGGACCCTAAGTAAAAGTCATTAGAAAAGGCTCTATCATGCTCTTCTGAAGACAATAATCAGTATAAACCACATAGGCAAAGAGAAGGGAATTAGCAGCTCCTCCCACGATCGGTGTCTTTGGCAATAACAATGATCTCTGGGTTATCTTTGTGATTACTCAGAAATCAAACCATTTAAGCAGATTATGAGTGATTCTGGAGGGTGTGGAGTGCCAGGCTGACAATGCTGAGAGGAGGGATGAAGGTGAATTCTATTCCTTTTCAAAGCCTCGGATTGGCAAATGTTTGTGTTTTGCTCACAAGAGGATTCTGCTTCTAGAATTAGCTGTAAGAAGGTGAAGAGCAAATGGGAAAATGTAGATGCCTACTGAGTTAGCCCCCATTTGTCCAGACTGTCTAGAATTAGCAACCATAACTTCCATTGCCAGAACTTCACTGGCCAGGACTTAGCCATGCGGACATCACTCTCTGTAAGTTAAAGAGTCTAGCTTTTTTTGTTCTTTAAGCTGAGAATACTACTGCTTTCAACAAAATTAGTATTCTACAGCAAGGAAAGACAGGGCAGTAACTATTGAGTGGTCAAATAGAAGTTGCTACATAGAGACTTCAAAATGTACCTATGTGTCTTTTTTTTCACTTCTCATTTTTCATCAGCTTTTTCATCCAGCCATACTACCATTCTGGATTTGTGTTCAATTAATTGTGTTTTAGCCTCTAGGTCTTTATTCATATCAAATTCACTCTGCCAAGAACACTTTTCTCTTTTCCCTTTCATCTTCCTTAAATTTTTTTGACTCTTTAACTCTGGAGAGGTTTAGATGTCACTTCCTCAAATCTAGGTTGTCTCTGTTGTCACCATTAGCATGACAATAAGGAGAGGTTGCCCTCAGTCTATTAACCATTTGCTAGCAGTTTCTCAGAGGATATCTTGCTCAGTCTATACTCTCGAGAAGGGAAACAGAGCCCTTTTTAGGTGACTAAATTCCAATTCAAGTTTAAGTTATCTCTTTAGCATCCCTATCTGGAAGGCAAAGAGTTCATCCTTTACCTAGTCATTGACCACTGCTTCTTCTTTATTTGTTTTGGTTTCCGTCAGAGAAGCAACAATTATACATAAATTGAATGTTCATTCTCTGATCAATGCTAATGACATCATGGTTAGGATCTTCAGTGATCGTGCTAAGCCTCGACATTGTCTGTCTCTGAAAATCTGATCACTTGAAATTTTTACCAGATCTTGTTACCAGGTTACTGCTCTGACTGAAAGACTTCAAGAGGTCTTTGTGTGAAATCTGGTTTATAATCTCTATAAAATGTAGTACTCTTCCAGAGTTCCTAGAGCCATCACTCAGTTTCTGCTGCTAATCAGAGTGAAATTATGAGTTACTCAGGATTTCAGCAAGTGAGTTGACAGGAGATGTCTAGTGCTCCTCTTCCCCACAAGAAAGGACCAAGGCAGCAGATAAATGGCTAAGATTTGACTGGAGTGTTGAAGGGAGAGCACTGGACTGCAGCAGGGAGGAAAGATATACTTGTAGTGATCAGAAGCCCACAAGGGCATCATGGAGGCACATGACCTCTGCAGCCCCATATCCCCACCCAGATTGGATCTTCCCAGAGTCAGAAGGGACTTCCCATTGCAGGGAAAAGGTAAGCAGACGATCCCTACCAACCCCCATTGCCACTGCAAACACCTACAGTCCTTACTGCAAGAAAATCTCACAGTCCTCACAAGCCCTAAGCCCAATTTGGAGAGCTGCCAGGTACTCATGCGGCTGCATTTTTCCAGTTTAGGAACACAAAATGTACACTCCCTAACCCCCATCCACCCCATGTGAGCCTAGCTGCTGCACCACAGCACTTTCTTGAGATCAGAGCCATCTCTGGAGTACACTCCGCTCTGGGGGCCAGTAGTACTGCACTTCTCCAGCACTGGGGCTCCGTATTCATTGCTCCAGACCCACATGGACAGCAGAACATCACAAGCGTGGCTGTGCAGAGCCTGGGCTGAGGATCAGCTGTGACTGTGTAACAGGGAAACAAATCCCTACTGCCGCACTTCCAGCCAGAGGAACAGTCTGGTACTCCCACCCAGAACAAACCTTCTCTTGAGCTGGCCAAACTGCTGCACACCTTCCCTAAAGCAGGAGATAGCCCTAGCCTCTGAGCAGCTTATACACCCTTGGGCTTGTGTAGCAACTACAAACCCATGCTCAGGACCCGAGAAACAGCCCCACAGTGCTCCTCCCACTTCTGCAGGCATGATCTTGGCCTGCACAATGGTCCCGTGTCTACAATTAGGACCTGAGAAACAGTCTTACAGGCTTCTCCTGGTGGGTAAGCTCGCAGGCCAGTCAGGCAGCCTTGTGCTTACATCCCAGGCCTGAGAAATAGCCCTGTGGGATGCCCCTGGAAGACATATCCTCAAGCCAGCCAAGCAGCTTTACAGTCATATTATAGATCTTGGAAACAGCCCTGTGGGCTATCCCCAGCAGACATACCTTCTGGCCAGCTGAAAAGGCTTGTCCCCATATACATATCTGAGAAACAGCCCCATGGGCCACCCCAGCAGATATACTCTCAAGCCTGTCAAATAGCTATGTGTCTGTGTCCTGGGCCTGAGAAACAGCCCCAGGGGGCACCTCTGGAAAAAACACTCCAAGTCAGTCCAGCAGCTATGCACCCACGTCCTAGGCCTAAGAATCAGCCCTGTTGACTTCTCCTGGTAGGCGTGACCCCAAGCCAGCTGAACAACTATGTGCTCATGTATCCAGCCAGTGTAATAGCCCCAGACCCCAAACGCAGTGAGCCAGACCCAAATTTGAGGGGGCCATCATGTGTACACACATATCCGTGACCTCAGAAACAGCCTGGTAAGCCCACCCTTGTCAAAGTCAGGCACCACTACCACAAACTCTCTAGGCCACTGAGACACTCACAAATGTTACCTGCGTAGATTACAGATGAAGAGACTAAATAGATACTACACTACTTCATCCACCTAGAAACAAGGCCAACGCACTATGCTGAACTGGCACCCTAAGAACCATTCATATGAATAATTCTTTTCCTACAAAACCTACTCCATAAAATGAGAAGACACAACTGTTCTCCAGATGCATAGAAATCAACGTAGAGACACATCAAACATGAAAAAGCAAGGAAAGATGACATATCAAAGGAAAACAATACTTCTTCATTAATGGAACCCAATCATAAAGAAACATATGAATTGCCAGAAAAAGACTTCAAAATAATATTCTTAAGAAAACTCAGTGAGATACAAGAGAAGATAGGTAGAAAATTCAACAAAATCAGGAAAACAACTCATGATTTGAATGATAAATTAAGCAAAGAAATACATATTACATAAAAGAACCAAACAGAAGCCTTAGAACTGAAGAATTTTATGAATAATATTAAAAATACAATCAAGAGTTCAGTAACAGATTAGACCAAGCAGAAGAAAGAATTTCAGAACTTGAAGATAAGTCTTCTGAAATAACACAAGTAGAGAAAAAAGAAAAGAAAGAAAAATGTTTACAAATTTTTAAAAAATCTACAGGATTTATCAAATACCATTAAGTGATAAAATATTCATATTATGGGTAGTTCAAAGGGTAAAGGAAGGGAAAAAGTATAAAAAACATATTTAATGAAATAATATTTAAAAACTTCCCAAATCTTTGGTGAGAGATGGACATCCAGATTCAGGAAACTCAAGGAACCCCAAGTAGATTCAAGGCAAACAGGTACTCTTGAAGGAACATTATGGTCAAATTGTCAAAAGTCAAAGACAAGGAAAAAATCCTAAAGCAGTAAGAGAAAAGTGTTAAGTCACATATAAGGCAAACACCATTAAAGTAACAGTGGATTTCTCAGCAGAAACCTTAGAGGCCAGGAGAGAATGAGATGATGTATTCAAAGTACTGAAAGACAAAAAAACAAAACAAAACAAAAAAAAAACTTTCAACCAAGAATATTCTACCCAGCAAGCTATCCTTAAGAAATAAAGGAGAAATAAAATTTTTCACAGACAAACAAAACTTAAGGGAGCTCATCTCCACTAAACCAACCTTACAAGAAATGCTAAAGGAAGTCTTACATAATGGAAGTAAAAAGATGGTAGCCAGCATCATGAGAACATGCAAAACTATAAAATCTACTGGTAGAACCAATATACAAAACAGAAAGACAAAGGAATCAAACCTTACCACTACAGAAAACAACTCAACTGCAAAAATAAGCAATAAGAGAGGAAGTAAGGAACAAAGGCTATACAAAACAACCAGAAAGCAAACAATAAAATGGCAGGAAAAAGTGCTCACCTATCAGTATAACCTCAAATGTAAATGGATTAAATTCCCCAATGAAAAGATACAGATTGGCTGAATAGATAAAAAATAATAATACCCAACTATATGCTGTCTATAAGAAACTCACCTTACCTATAAAGACACATAGACTGGAGGTGAGAGGATTGAAAAAAAATATTTCATGCAAATGAAAACCAAAAGAAAGCAGGAGTTGCTATACTTATAAAACAGACCTGAAGTCAAAAGCTGTAAAAAGAGACAAACAAGGACATTATGGAATAATAAAAGGATCAATTCAACAAGCAAACATAATAATTATAAATATATATGCACTCAGCATAGGAGCAATCAGATATATAAAGAAAATATTAGTAGAGCTAAAGGGAGAGATAGTTCCCAATGCAAAAATATTTAGGAACTTCAACACCACACTTTCATTAGGCAGATCATCTAGAGAGAAAATCAATAAAGATACAACAGACATAAACTGCACCATAGGCTAAATGGACTTAACAGGTATTTATAGAACATTTTACCCAACAGCTGCAGAATACGCATTCTTTTTATCAGCACTTGGAACAATCAACAGGATTGTCCATATGCTAGGACACAAAACAAATCTCAAAAAATTTTTAAACATAGAAATCATATGAAGTATCCTGTCTGACCACAGTGGAATAAAAGTAGACATTAATAGCAAGAGGTACATTCAAAACCATACAAGTACATGGAAATTAAAAACATGTTCCTGAATGACCAATGGGTGAAGGAAGAAATCAAAAATGAAATTTAAAAATTACAAATGAAAAAAGAAATACATGCAGCTGTAGGTGAAATTGGGGTAAAAAAAAAGAAAAAAAAAGAAAAGAAATACAGTATACCAGAACCTATAGGACATGGAAAAAGCAGTCATTAAGAGGCAAGTTTAAAGCAAAAATACCTATGTCAAAAAGCTAGAAAGATTTCAAATAAATAATCTTTTGTTTGAATTATATGTTGTGGTATGTAATTTGAATTTTTAAATAGCATGAAATGACATACGAATGACATAATGAGAGTAGTATTTGCCATCATTGTCTATCCATATCCCTTAGACTGTGTAATTCTAAAAGAAGATACTTTCCAACTGCCAGAATTTGTATCACTGTGCTCAAGGAATTTTTTCCAATCCATAGGAGGCTCTTCTGCCCTTGCCTCTGCAGTAGCCTAGAAGTACCAGAGAACTAACGATTCAAGAGAGAAGCTCTCAAACAATGACAAATGATTGACATGATGCCAGGTATGAATAGCCCAGCTTCTTCATCTCTGAAATGGAATAATTCTGAAGCACGTGTTTTTTAAAAATTGTTATTGAGGTAAAACTCACATAACGTAGAATTAACCATTTAAAATTACAATTCGGTGGCATTCAGTACACTCACAATGCTGTGCAACCAGCACTTCTATTTAGGTTCAAAACATTTCCATCGCTCCGAAAGAACACACTGTGCTGTAAAGTAGTCACTCCCCATCCCCTCTTCCCCACAGCTCCTGGCAACAAGTAATCTGTTTTCTATTTCTATGGATTTGTCTACTCTGGATATTTCTTATAAATGAAATCAGATAATACATGACCTTTCGTGTCTGTTATATTTTTCATTTTGCGTAATGCTTTAGAGGCTCATCCATGTGGTAGCATGTATCAGTACTTCATTTCTTTTTATCGCTGAATGATATTCCATTGTATGGATAACCACTTTTGTTTTTCCATTAATCAGTTAATGAATTTGGGTTGTTTCCACCTCTTGGCTATTGTGAATAGCACCACTATGAATATTCATGGATAATGAATGTTATATTTAATGACAATATAATATTATATTGTATTATATTCACTTATTTTCGATTCTTTGGGGTATATGCCTAGTTACGGAATTGCTGGGTCATATGGAAATTCTACATTTAAGTTTTTGAGGAATTACCAAATGGTTTGCCATAGTGGTTGCATCATTTTACATTCCTGCCAGCACTGTATGAGGGTTCCACAGCTTGCACATCTTTACCAACACTATTATTTTCTGCATTTTTTTTTTAATTCTAGCTAGACTAGTAAGGATAAAGTAGTATCTCATTGTGGTTTAATTTGAATGTCTTAATGATTAATGTTAAACATCTTTTAATGTGCTTAATGACTATTGTATATCCTCTTTGAAGAAATCTCTATTCAAGTCCTTTGCCCTATTTTTAAATTGCGTTGTCTATTTTCTTGTTCTTCAGGTGCAAGAGTTCATTACATATTCTAGATATTCGACTCTTATCAGATATATGATTTGCAAAGATTTTCTCCTATTCTGTAGGTTTTGTTTTTACTTTCTTGATAGTGTCCTTTGATGGATAAATATTTTTAATTTTGATAAAGCTCAGTTTATCTATTTCTTTCTTAGGTATGATGTGTTTTTGTCATATTTAAGAATCTATTGCCAAATCTAAGTTCACGAAGATTTTGAAGCATATGTTCTTGTAGTGTTTCCCGGTGTTTCCAAATTGGATCAATTCCAGTGGTAGCTGCCTTAATATTTCACATTTTACTGCCTACATTCCTTGCCTTTCTGTGTCACTTCCCACTCACCTCCTGGTGTTCCCCACACCTCCAAAACAAACAGCTTGCACTCAGGGGCCCTGGCTCAGGACCTGATTCTGGAAGAAGCCAAACTAAGACAACCAGGATTGGGACTCAAAATCATTTTTTCTCAAAACTCTGCTGAAATTTCACCATTTTCTTCTAGCATTCAGCATTCTAAAGAAAAATGGTACAATCTTTTCTCTGTGTGAGTATTTTAAGACTTTTTGAAAAAATCCATAAAATGAAAAAGAAATTATGTAGCATATATTAAGTGGAATTTCTCTTCATTAATTTCTTTTCTAGACTGTGGAATGACCTTTTTCTTCTCCACATGTGTACATGTCAAAAGACAAAATTACAACAGATTTAGTTTAAAGATCTAATTGATTTTATTTGCAATTCCAGAAGAGGGCAACATCTCATTCTTAAAATAGAATAGGTTTTCCAATGAACTGAGCAAATGAGGTTGCCTTCATAGGCAGAAAAAGCCTGAAGAAAGGAGAAATAAGGAATGAAATGGTCATGTCAAAGTTACTTTCTTTATAGGGTTAAAATAGAGGGAACTTGCTTCTCATGGCAGATCAGGTAAAATGAGCTCCTTCTGAATGGTTGCTGTGAATCTCCTGTTTTTTAGAAAATTGTCCCATTTCAGAGTTCAGACTGATTATGTGGCAACTAACACAAGTGATGCCTTTCTGATGTGGTCTGGTCTACTGGGGCCTAATACAGAAGCTTAATCCAAAACAATGGCCTCCCATTAATTTATTTAACAGATAAGTTTTGGCTTAAAAAAGGTTTTATCCTATGTTGTTGACCATTGCTTTTCTATTTTTTAATTTCTTTTCTAGAGAAAAAAATTATAAATAAGCTGAATCTTTGTTTTTTGCCCACGCAGTATTATTCTAATCTTCATTTTCTGCCATAGTGATTTTACTCTGAATTACTTCTAACATGAAGTTTATGCCTAGTGTGGGTTGGTTTGTCCACATTTATCTTTCTTCTCTGTTAGACATTTCTCATTTTATATTTCATTGCCTGTTTAATATTATCCTAACTTATCATATTTTTAAAGTATAAAAGAAATGCATTCTAAATTCTTCTATTTCCCAGAGTAAAACTTCTGTAGGTGCACTCTGTTTCATTATTAGAATTATAGTTTTCTTCTTGATACTACAGAACTGATACACAAGCCCTATCCTGCCATTTTTATTTTCATTCTTCTTTTAACAAAGGTAAATCCATTCAGATCAACAGAACACCAACGAGCAGGTGCGACTCTACTTTAAACCTTATGAAGTTCCCCTCTCAAATCTGGAGCTCAAGGACAAGCTGACCTTCATAACTTCCAGTAAAATGTATAGTCCTTAGCTTTAATTTATACTTTTTAGCACTGCTTCTCCAGGCTGAGATAAAAGCTTCTCTTGCTCCCTTCAGGCAACAGGGAAGAGATCTTTATCCCAAGTAACATGACAGACCTCAGGCCTTCCCTTCCTCTACCCCTACCTCCTGCTTAGCGCTGATGTTCCAGGCGAGAAAATCACTATCATTACTCCCTCTCTACCCTGCTCCACCTTGAAGGACTTGCAGTTTTAATCTGCAGCATGTCTGCAAGAAAAGAAGCTCTGATGTTTGAGTTTGGGGAGGAACCAAAGGGGGAATGAGGAAGGTTGATGAGGTTCGAGTAGTGAGAAGAGTCTGACCAAGCTCCCTTTCCAGATGTCTGCATGTGAGCTGATATCTTATACCGACCTGTCTGGAGTGTGATGGGGAATTATTACCTTCCAGAAAAACCTCTGGAGAGGATTGGCTGTCTTTAGTTTTGTTACTTTGCCTTCTTGTAGTGCATTTTTGTGGTTATATTGATGGGAAGGTGGAAGGGGTCACATCCCCAAACTGAAAAGCAAAATCAAAAGGCTGCACATGAAACCGTGAGGTTATGTGCTTGTGTTTGGATGAAAGTGGGAGGTGGATAATTTGCAAGGAATTAAATAGAATGCACGTTGGTCACTGCTGCCTTCTCCCCATCAGATCTGAAGTTCATGGGTGTGGTTTGATAATGTGGTGCCCCAGTCCAAGAGAAGAAGACAATAAAATAATAAAGGAGAAACCTAAGAGCAACTAAGCATTCCTAAAGTAGGAATATATTTCTAGCTCATTTCTTCCCTGCTCATAACTGTTGAAAAGCAGCTGGCTGTTTCTTTAATTTAATCCTTTGTCTGTCTTGGAGTTGACAAAGCAGGTTCTATTTAAAGGAGCCTTTTACATTTTCAAAGGAGAAAAAAATGGGGTGGGGGCGGCATATTATATGAGGAGACTTTAAAAAATCTTCACAAAATACATATGTTGCAGGAGAAAAGCATAAAGGGAGAACCAAATGAATTGATGTTTCTGTAGTCTCTTGACTTGAGTTTTAATCTTGAATCACTGCCACATAAACCTGGTAGGTCACTTCATCTGTTTGGATTGCAGGTACTCTCCTGATCTTCTGAAATTCTTCCTGGGGCTTTAAATGTGCACATTTTCCACTCTGAATTCCCTCCCATGACTTGCCAAATTCATAAATAACATGGGAGAGGCCGTTCCACTGCATTTGGTTCAGCAGGATCACCAGCATGTAAGCGGATTCAGATCTATGGTCATACTATTTCATCTAACCCAGATGCTACATTACTTTTCCTTTCTTAGTTTAAGTGAGGTAGAAACTTCAATGGATACGAACTGGTTCCATCCAAATCTGAACAAGACAGCTACTGCCTGGCAAAAGCAATATCTGGAGGAACAGACATGGTTTGACTACTCCTTCTATTGAAGCATAAGTAAAGTTTTATATTTCATTGATCCAAAGATACCTACTTTTTCACATTTTAATATTTATTAAATTAAGATGCATATTACAGTTGATACTTTGTCTTAATTTTTATTAGCAGTTTCTTTGGGGTGACTTTATTAAATTATTAAAAGTTTTTACGTCTTAAAATTCATGGTATCTTAGATTAGATGAAATGAACAAGTTGTAGTTTCTTAGAAATCTTTTGTCTTGGTAGTGCTAGGAGGAATGAAGAGGAAATAGAAAATAAACCTAGGAAGTGAACTCAAGAATTAGAGATAAAAGTTTTATAAGTTAAATGGTATGTGTTTGGTTCTCTTGCCTCTTGTCAGCTTTTTGAGTGCAGGGATTAACTGTGTATTTTGCTTATTCAATAGAATACCTAATCTATTATGAATATTTTAGCTACATTGTCATAATACAAATAAGCAGTCATTCATTCTAAGGGAGCAAGATCACTGAAAAGAAAATAAAAGAAACCAGTGTTAAATTTCCAGCCTACTATTTTTTATTGACTAATTCCATACAATATAATAGCATTCTTTTACACTCCTTTGTATAGAAATTTCCCTATCACAAATCTAAATATCAAATTAGGAAAATCTATTAAGTATATCTGAAATCAATAATCTCTTATGTAAGTGATTATAAAACTTGGTTGCACATTAAAATCACCCAGGAATCTTTTAGAAAAAATACTTGTGGGGTTTGGAGTCTATTACACAGTAAATTAAACCAAGGCTTCTGGGAGTAAGGCTTTGGTACTTTTTTAAAAAACTCTCCCAACTATGGAGAAAATTAACAAAACCAAGAAGTAGTTCTTCAAAAAGATCAACAAAATTGTCAAACCTTTAGCTAGGTTGACTAAGAAAAAAGAGAGAAGACTGAAATAAAATCACAAACAAAGCGAGGGATATTATTACCTATTTAACAAAACTAAAAAGGATTACAGGAGAGTACTATGTACAATTATATATATAAAAAATTAGATAACCTAGATGAAATGGCCAAATTCATGGAAACACACGACCTACCAAGACTGACTCATGGAGAAATAGAAAATCTGAAGAGACCTAAAACTAGTAAGGAAGTTAAAGTAGTAATCAAAAACCTCCCAGCAAAGAAAAGCCCAGGACAAGATGGCTTCACTATCAAATTCTTCGAACTGTTTAAACAGGATTAACACCAAACTTTTTCATAGTTTTCTTAAAAAAAAATGAAGAAAATGGAACACTTCCTAACTCATTCAATGAGGTAACATTACCCTGGTACCAAAGCCAGACAGATACTATAAGACAATTATAAACCAATATACTTGATGAGTAATGATATAAAAATTCTCAAAAAAATACTAGCAAACCAAATTCAACTACATATTAAAAGGATTATACATCAAGAGGGATCTATTCTCAAAATATAAGAATGGTTTAACATTTGAAAATTGATCAATACATCACATTGACCCAATGAAAGAAAAAAATGATCATCTTGATTGATACAGAAAAAGCATTTGATGAAATTCAACACCCTTTCATGATAATACACTCAAAAAACTAAGACGAGAAAGAATCTATCTCATAATAAAGGCCTATGTGAGAAACCCACAGCTAACAGCATTCTCAATCGTGAAAGACTGAAAGCTTTTCCTCTAAGATGAGGAACAAGGTAAGGATGCTTACTTTCACCACTTCTGTTGGCAGAGTACTAAAAGTCCTAGACAGAGCAATTGGACAAGAAAAAGAAACAAAAGTATTTAAATTGGATGTGAAGCAATAAAATTATTTCTGTCACAGGCAACATGATCTTATACATAGAAAACCCTAAAGATTACACACACACACACACACATACACACATGCACAAACTGCTAAAACTAAAAAGTGAATTCAGTAGTTCCAAATACAAAATCAACACTTAAAAATTAGTGGCATTTCTGTATTCTAGCAATAATTCCTTTCCAAAAGGAAATTAATAAAATGATTTCATTTATAATAGCTTCAAAAAGAATAAAATACTTAGGAATAAATTTAACCAAAGAGGTGAAAGACTTTTACAGTGTAAACTACAAAATATTACTGAAGGAAATACAGTACAAATACAAGATATCCATGTTCATGAATTAGAAGACAATATTTTTAAGATATCTGTTATACTCAAAGCAATCTACAGATTCAACAAAATCCCTATCAAAATCCCAACTTTGTTTTTTTACAAAAATAAGCTGTTCAAAAATTTCAAGAGACCCCAAATTACCAAAACAATCTTTAAAATGAAGAGCAAATATGAAGGTCACACAGTTCCTGATTTGAAAACTCACAACACAACTACAGTAATCAAAACAGTACAATTCTGGTATAAAGATGGACATGTAAACCAATGAAATAGAATACAGCCAGGAATAAACCCTCACATTTATAGTCAAATGATTTTCAACAAGGATGCCAAGACCATTCTAAAGAAAAAATCTATCCAACAGGTGGTTCTGGGAAAACTGTATATATGTTTTTCAACATGCGAAGAATGAACTTGGACCCTCACTTTATATTATATATGAAAATTAATTCAAAAATGAATCAAAGGCCTAAATATAAAAGCTAAAGCTAAGTAATTCTTAAAAGAAAACATGGGGAAAAATTTCATAACATTGCATTTGGCAATGATTTCTTAGATTGGCAACAAAAGAAAAAAATAAATAAATTGAACTTCAGCAAGATAAAAAACTTTTGTGCATCAAAGGACACCACCAACAGAGTGAAAAGGCAATCCACAGAATGGAAAAGAATATTTGCAAATCATATATCTGATAAGGAGTTAATATTCAGAATATGTATTTTAAAAAAACCCTTCTCAACAACAACAAAAAACAACCAACCTGATTTAAAAATGAGCAAAGGACTTAAATAGACATTTCCCCAAACAATATATACAATGGCCAGTCAGCATATGAAAATATGCTCAACACCATTAATCATAGAGAAATTGAAACCACAATGAGACATTACTCTGTAACTATGAAATGGCTATTATATTTTTTAAAAAAAATTCTAAACAGGAAATAACAGATATTAGTGAGGAAGTGAACAAATTGAAACCCTTGTCCATTGCTGGTGGGACTGGGAAATGGTGCAGCTGCTATGGAAAATGTTATTATGGTTCCTCAGAAAATTAAGCATGGAGCTCCCATGTGATCCAATAATTTCATTTTGGGGTATGTACACAAAATAATTGAAAGCAGGGACTTGGACAGATATTTTTTGTACATTCACGTTCATAGCAGCATTATTCAGAATAGCCAAAAGATGAAAGCAACCAAGTGTTCATTGACTAATATATGGATGAACAAATGTAGAATATATATATATAATGGAATATTATTTGTCTTTAAAAAAAGAAATTAAGGAAATATTGACACATGCTAGAAGATGGATGAAACTTGAGGACATTATGTTAAGTGAATAGGCCAATCTAAAGGATAAATATTGGGTGATTCCACTCATATGAGACACCTAGAGTAATCCAAGTCATAGTGACAGAAGTAGAATGCTGGTGACAGGGGCTGAGGGTCGGGAAATGGGAGGTTATTGTTTTTGCAAGATGAAAAAGTTCCAGAGATGAATGGTGGTGATGGTGACACCAAAATGTACTTAATGTGAATGTACTTAATGTCACTGAACTATGCCCCTAAAAATATTTAAAATGACAAATTTTGTATTATGTATATTTGCCACAAATAAACATTTAAAAATTGTTTTTTAAAAAATTCCCCAGGTGTTTCAGTCTAGCCAAGTCTGAAAATCATGCAGTTATACCAAATGATAGTCTCAAGTAAGTCTTATCACATTTGACAGTTGGGTTCTTCTGGATGGAAACACAAACATTTTTTCTCTCTGTAATCTCTAGCTTCTAGCACAGAGCTTGCCACATAACTATAAGAATCTTATCTGCTTTTTATTGACCCCAATTAAGTGTCAAAAATTGTGGTAGGCCAATTGTTTTCAAAGATTAGCATGCATCAGAATTACCTGGATGGTTTGATAAAACTCCACCTGGATAATTAGATATGGGGTATTGTACTTCTAATAATTTCCTAACAGTGTTGGGCTGGGGACCCCAGGTTGAGCACAGCTGTGCCAAGCACTGTGCATGTTATAACAACATGTACAACCTATGGGGCAAGTATCATAGGTGGGGAGGCTGAGGCTTAGAGACATTAAATGACTTGCCCAACATCATGCACCAGGAGGAGATGGGATTAAATCCCAGGACTTTCTGAGTCTCCCTCCTCCAACCATGCCATTAAGTGGATGAATTTCTTTAGTGGGACCTTAGCAGAATTCAATGGAAAACTGAAATTTGGTTAAAAATTGGTTTAAAAAAAAACTTAAAGTTAGTGGAGGGGACAGTCTTTTACAGACTTTCTCAGTAATGGTCCAAGGCAATGTTTGAAAATGTCATCACTTGTCCACATGCAACCAAATGCCATTCAGATCTAGGCTCTAAAGTAGTGACATTTCACTTGTTAGCAGCTTAGCTAGCAGTACCCTCCCTGTCAAATTCTTTCCAGACATGCTCCTTCTTTGGTGTTAGAAATTTCCTCTCTCTTTTTCCATGTATTTTTCTAACTTATTAAATCAACTTACCACCATCCTTAAATAGACCATTCTCTATGCTCACAGACTAGTTTTTGTCTCATTTCTTTAATTCCTTTTTTCTATTTATAAGTAGATTTAATCAATGTTCCTTTTTGCTCAAAGAGTTCAAACTTTAAGTTTCAAAAATACTCTGCAAAGGACTTTCCCCTTCATAATATACACAGGAAATAAGAAAAAGAGAAAATAAAAAACAATACATGAAGAGAAAAATAAGAAATGGCAAATAAGTTGGAATTCTCAGATCTAGTTGTCCTTTGTTCGAAGGCTTCTAATCAATAATAACGACAGCTACCATTAATCGGTTGCATATTAGGTGCCAAACCGTGTGCTAAATAAACAGCTAAGGAATATTATCTGTTTTAGTCCTGCCAAGAAAAATATCTGAGGTGGCTATTTTTATCACCATTTTACATATGTGGGAACAGGCAAAGATAAAGTCAGGTAACTTGTGAAATGTAGGTAGCTGGTATGTCTGGCTTTAAAAGTTGAGGCTTTCATCCACGACGAAAGTCTTGTCTGCAAAAACGAAGGGATATTAGTTCACTCTGGTCCTCTTGCCACTCAGGGAGAACATGTTTTTCCCTTTTTGAAGCTTATTTCAAGGCAGAATCTCTGGTACTAATGTCTTGATCATCTCTCGCCACTAAGGCTCACCTTCGTGTGTAACTGAAGTTTCATCTCAAAAGGCATCACGTATGGCTTTACAGCATGGTCTTCAGTCTGACTAATTCTACCACAATATCTGTAAACACTGGACAAGATACTGAATCTCTCTGTGTCTCAGTTTCCTTAGTGATACAATGAGGTTGTAATTAAACCTAACTCACAAAAATGTTGTGAGGATTACAACGTGGAAAGCACGTGCAGCTCTTAGAACAGTGCCTAGAACACACTCAATACATGCAGCTGTTTTTATTGTTATCAATTTTAAAATATTGGCCTTGTTTTATGACTATTATCTACTCGTATGGTAAGAATTGGAGTGTTTTTGTCCATTTCTAGATTGTCTTTTTCCATCTACCATCATGGTGTAAAATGATACCCCTAGTGCTAGGTAGATGGCAAGACAGCTCTTTTTTCTCCACTTATTTTTCTGTGAGCAGTTACATCCTAATTCTCCTGGAAGCTATAGCTGTGAAAGAAGGACTCAGATTAGCCACACCGCCAAAATTTATCCTGCAATTTCATGCAAAGTGACTTCACATAAGAGAAAATGTTTTCCTAAAATATGTGTATAGGCTATTGTAATATTTGTGGCTGTAAAATGAAAACTATTCCTTCCTCTTGCTACACCCTTCAATATTTGCTCAGGTGCAATTTGATTTCCACATGAACTGATTCGGAAAACTTACCAGAGTTACAGAGAAGTTGTCATTCCAGCCTCTAGTAACTTCTCAAACAAAATCATATTCCCGAAAAATAGTTACATAAAGTACCTCTAATAAATCTCTCTGTGTATTTGTGTCTTATAAACCCTATCAGCAATCTGCCTTTAAGCATGAGCACATTTTTAATCAAGCAGTAAAACATTCAGGGTATGAAGTTCATCAAAGCTGGAGCTGCAGTGAACTGTTTTGTCCCCCTGGTGAAGGAGCTTGGCTGGAGAGTTTATTGCAGTTGCCCCAGAGTTCTGTTCCCTGTGCGCCTGACTGCACTTCCCAAGTGGCGGTGAAGAACAAACTTAAAAGAGATAATGTTGATTTCTTACACTGGGCCCCTTAATTCCTGATGGATGTTTTTTTCTTTTTTTCTTAATGAAAGAAGAATTCACAAAGTCAATCCTCCAGAAACATCTTGATTCAAGAACCATATGAGTAAAAAGTAACGAATAAGGTAAAGTTCATTAACACCAGAAGTTCATTTCATATATACAAAATATGAAAAGATGTAGGCAAAGAATGCAATGGAGCATGGGACTCAGGCCATTTCAGCTCAGGGCTACTGTCGTCAGATTCCTGTTGGACGCATGATCATCGATAACTCCCCCACAAGGGCAATGGCTTCTGCACTTGAAGCAGTCCACTGGCAATTTCATGTCCATGTGTTTGCTGATTTGCATTTTAAATAAATCACAAGCATTTCTTCAAATTGTAGTTGGAAATGTTTCACTGACTTTACAAGCCTGCATATAACAACACAAAAAGGCATAAAAGAGTAAAATAACTTAAATGTGCCCTTTCAGTTGCTTTAAAGTGGGGTATGACTAATAGGTAAAGCAAAATAAATTTTTTAAAATAAATACATTTTCAAATACATATTATTTTATCTCAAAAATATGAGATATATCTTCATGTCTATATCTACATGTATGTTTACACACATTTCTACGATATTTATCTACTCCATTCACTTAAAAATAAATATTTAGGCAGAATTTACATTTACCAGGTCAATGAGGCATTTAAAGTAGTCTGTAAGTTCAAAAAGCCACTCTAGTACATAGGCCTCTGCGACTCTGGATAGTATTCCAAGTATAGTCCTGAGTCATCAGTGACCTAGAGTTGATGGTGATGTTACTTTGAAGGAATGTGTGAATGATGAACTTGGAGAGATAAATTAAGAAAGAAAAAAAGAGTGAGGATAGTAGATGCTACACATTATTTATTTATCAGATTTCTACTATGATTGAGTATCTTGGTACAAATGTTTTGTCCAATAGATCCTCGCTTAAAATCGTAAGTTTTTGGAAACTGTGACTTTAAGAGAAACGACATATAATGAAATCAATTTGACCATAGGCTAACTGATATAAACAAAAGTTAAGTTTCTATAGCATATTGCTGGTCACAGAAACATTCCCAAAGTTTTAAATAAATATTTCTAATATTAAACTTTGAAATAAATGTGAGTTATACATACATTTAAGAAAGATTAATAAAAACAAGCCAGATACGTATTTACATCCACAGCCTGATGGGCCAGGTTCCGGTCATCAGAGCCTCAGCGCTCTGGGTCATCCTGGTGATGCAGGACTGAGGTCACCTGGAGCTCATCGACACTACCGTCAGTCCTCGCCGGCAGCACGCGCTGCGTGGGGGACCCAGACACAAATAGGAGGGAAAAAATCTCAATGGGCAGAAACCGCCAAAAACTTTACCTTTTCCCGTCCTTTTATTGTTATTTTTTAAAGTCCTTTCCCAGCTCCCACACCCCTGAAGTGGAAGTACACACCAGCCCAGTCTGCAGGCCCCAGCTCTGGCCTGGGATGCATGCCGCAGGAGGACGGAGGGGGTGGGCGCCTTCCAAGAGGGACGGCGTGGGGAGGAAGCCCGAGCTGGCCAATGGAGGAGGATAGAAAGGGAAAGGAAGAAGCCAAGAGGCAAAAAGAAAAAATAAAAACTCAAAACAAACAAAAACCCTACCCAACACACACCACAATTTTCCATACCCCAAATGCTAGACTTGGAAGGATGCCCATCCCTCTAGCTAGAAATAATTCCCAAACCTGACCCAACATGGCAAGCCTAACTGTTCCGTACAATCACATGCATACTCTTGAGAGGAGTGACCCGGCAAAGAGGTGTACTCTTGACAAGGGAGGTCAGAACCACTGTACTAGCCCCTTAGCAGCCCGAAGAACTGTGGGCAGAATAGGCCAGGGGGAGACAACAAAGCCTGGGGGTGCCCGGCAATGGCTTTAGGTTGGTTTTGGTTGGTCTAGCCCTTATTCCAGGTCAGTATCACAGGTGGCCAGAGCCCCTCCCAACAGCTCAGAGCACAAGGCAAGAACCAGCCCTGGACAGGACGCCGTCCCATGGCGGGACCTACTCACACCCACACTCATTCACACTGCGACCACGTAGACATGCCCGTGAATGTAACAGGCACAGCTTTGGGATGTGGGAGGAAATCAGAATATCCAGGGAAAACCCATGCAGACATGGGGAGAACATGAAAACTCCACACAGACAGTGGCCCCAGCCAGGAAATCACGTGAGCATTTTCACTCATCAGTGTTATAAAGAAATGACACTGGATGACATGACATCATTCCAGGACCTGCTGTATTATGCTGATAATGTTACAGAAAAAATAGAGATGAATGCAGTTTTTAATCTAATACTTTAAATTTATATCTAAGTCAAAATAAATTAGAGTAGCTCCCTCTAACAACTGCTAGTCTTGTCTTAGCTATTAAGATATGCTTGACTTCTCCATTGCAATCTTTCCGAATGCCACATCCAAGGTTATTCACTCTCCTTTCCTGCAGGACTCCTCAGAACCAGAGTTCTAGCTACATCGTCGGCTCACCCCAGCTTCTCTCACTGTCACAGAGTCCAGCATGTCTCATTTTCTTCTCCGTTCCTTTCCTGCTTCATTCTCACATATCTTTCAGCCTGTCCAGACTCGGGAGCATCACTTTCACTCTCACTACTCCTCCGTGGATTTACGCTTTCTTCATAGCACAGACAAAAACAGTTCCACGAATACTCTCTCCACCTCTCTTCCAACCTCTTTCCCTGCTCCCAAAAAGCACCCAGCTACATCCTGTTCAATAAATTGTTTTTAAATGTGGAGCCAGAGATTGTGACTTGGAATTAAAAAAAAAAAAGCCTTTATACAAGTTAAAAATGAAGACTTCTTTTTTTCTCCAGTAACAATTTTTCAGTAAAGTAACTGCCTTGAGACGCTTTTGTTTCTACAGCTGGAAGGGATCTTAGTGATGATTTGGTCCCACACCTTCATTTAATAGAGGCATCTGAAGCCCAGAAGACCATGTCTTATCTCTGTGTAGCAACAGCAGAGCTGCAGCCAAGACTGAGCTCCCCGCAGCCCTTCCCACTGCTCCGCCCAGCCTCTCTGAACCTGGCTGCCACGGGCTGGACATTCCTGTGCTGAATCACTAGGGAGGAATTCTGAAGCCCATGTTCTTATTCATGCTTAATCGCAAAATGGTAGCAACTTTGAATAAATCACTTAAACCCTCTATATCTCACTGTTTTCACTTTTTTATGCATAATTCTTTGTTTGTCATCAGTCCACTCAGAGGGAGAAATTACATATGTGTGTGTACATATATGTACATATGTAAGTACACACACATATAAAACACAGAGGTCCTTTCAAAACAATTAGAACTTTTGAAGGCATCCCTTAGAAACTGAATTTTCCTCAACCCGCAATAGCATGATCAAGAGAGGAAGTAAATTGCCTTCAGTCTTGAAAGCAACAAGAAGACTCTATCTCTTATCCTCTAACAGCATCATTTAATTACCTACAGTGATACCAACTCAATGGACCACCTATCCCAATTAAGCAGCAGCGCATGCTAATTATCGTTAGATTTAATTGGTTTCCCAATTCAGCAACTTTCCTGATCAAGTCTGCCCCAGTTAAGTGGCGTTTATTGAACCACCTGAATCTTGCTTAGAAGAAACAAAAGACAATTTCCCATCTGAAGTTCAGCAAATATAACCTAGTCTCATCAGGTCACACTAGCCAGTTTCTAATTAATTTTACAAAGCGTACACTGAGGTTGAGTATGGGAACTGTAACTCCAATTAGACCAAATATTTTATTAAAATCAAGTAAGATTAAGCAAAACATTGCAAACAACAATCAGTAAAGGTGTGAAAATTAACAAATACTTACTATTTCCCTTTTCCTTCTTACATATATTTTTTTGACCAAGATGTTACGATTATTTCATCCTTTCAGATTTTACGCCCCTGAGATATGCCATGTTTCATAATAACATGTTCTGAAAAATAAGTAAGCATAAACAGTGGAGAAATTTTGCTCTCGGGCTCAAATTTCCCAGAGAAATTTATGTACATAATAGCTGCCTAGCTTAAATTACATCAGTAACACATGAATGTAAAGTCTTATACTTCAGAACCACTCAGGACAAGACAGGCTCTGGCTGAAGGGGCCCCATAATCTGCACAGACTTTGGAAGATCAGAGCTGAGTATAGCCTAGAAGGAGATATCCCTTCTTCTAGAAAGTCAGGCTTTTGGGGTGGCATATGATACAGGCACACGTGCTCCGGTGTTGAAAGCTGTGACTCTGGGGTAAATGTTCCCGGTCTGCTCAGTGACAGCTACAGTCCCCCATTTGAATGGTCTCATGGGATTCAAGAACGCAGATGAGCATTTCAGGCTTTTCTCGAGTAAGGCTAGAATTCTCACCACGGACTCTTCCTGCCAGAGTGAGAGGATAGCATCACAGAGAAAACTGGAGACTCCAAGATTCCCACTTTTCTCAGTTCACCTCCTAACATAATGGGGCAAGAGGAAAGGCGGGAATAGCTGGCAGAATCAGGCTATGTCCTGGGCCAGTTCTTGTATTTCTTTTCAGGGAAGTATCTGGGAAACAGCCCTGTGATCTCAGCGGCCTTGGTGACAGTGGAGGCCAGCATAGGCCCTCTGCACGGTGTGCATGGCACCAGCAGGGATATCAGCCACCAGCCGGCAGAGTGATTGCTGTGCTGCCCACTGGTCTCAGCAAGGCTTGCCTGTGGTAAGCAAACTGGCTAGTTGAGGATTTGAGATCGGCAGTAAAAACAGTGAAAAGACCAGCAGCACACTGAGTGGGAGGGGAGGGTGCTAAGATGAGGGGGTACAGACCAGGGTACGTGGAGCCAGCCACGTGGGACAGACCCCAGCCCTCCCTTTGACAAGCACTGTCCCATCTCGGATGGCCAATGAAAGGTCTGTCAAGGAATTCAAAGCTAAACAACAAGAAGACTCTAACCTTGCGAAGTTAGCACTATCCAGAACACACATTCTTTGAAGCCAGGACAGGGTTCCCCAGAAATTTCCATTTTCTGACCATTCTAAGGATACTGCATTACAGGGGCTTCTTGTGACACTAATAGAGAATAATTATAATAAACAATAATATTGTCATATCTGATCTCAATTTTCTTTGGATTGGCTTAAAATACTTTAGATTTGGGCTCAGCGTTCCAGAAAGAAAACAAAATGTATAACATAAAGTGATTTGCCTTTTCTTAAGAAACTATCACATATTATATAAAAATTGATGGAGACTATTACTAGAGTAGAGCCTTTATTGGCAACATCAAAATCCAGGGAGCGACCTAAATTTCCAGAATGATATTTAACTAAATAAAATCAATGTTCCCTGTAATATGTAAAATCCCCTCAAATACAATTTCTGTATGTCTACTCACACTTGAATTAAACTGTTCTGGCCTAAAGCAAAACTGTCAAGGAGAAGGTAGAGCTGAAAGGATTCTCAGATACCACCTATCCTCAGACACACAACTTGCATTTAAGAAAATGAATCTTTAATCATTAAATGAATTAGCCAAAGAAAAACTGAATTCCCCAATTATTGTCTACTATTTTTGCTACCCATGCGGAAGACTCCTATGGACTTTCTCTGTGGTTTCTGGTGCCTCCCTTCTTACCAAAATAGGAAAAGACCTGATACCAGGTATCCATTGCTGTGCTTTCTGAAGGCCTTTCCTCTAGATCTGATAGTCAGACAGTGCTATGTACCAATATTTTGATGTTTTCCATCCACTGCTGGAAACTTCTCCGAGGAAATAAGTAAAGGCCCATTTCTGGACATGGTCGAGTGGGTAGGGAAGACCAGAGTGTTCATGGGCTACTCCAAGTGTTGAGGAATCAGTCCAATACTTGCCAGCAAATGTATGATTAAGGTTCAGCTGTTGTGGGAAAAAAATTCCTCTGAACATTGATGTTTGTTCTTAAACTAGTTAGTTAACAACAGAAGATTAAAAACTACAAAGATCTGTCAAAAAGTACTACTAATACAGTTATTTATGTGGACTACTAAACTATTGGCCTGAATTGTCACAGAACAACACATATCATTAAATATATGTCAGATTAACTTTGCCCTAAATTGTATTTCATTCATTTTCTGTCATTGGCAATTATTGAACACCTGCTCTACACCAGATTACTCTTTTTCTTTCTTTCTCCACTGATCTCCAACTTTCTCCCTTTAGTATTAATATTTCTCTGTCTTCCTCCTTATTTCTGGTGATCATGACATAGCTCTGTTACAACCAATTTTATTGGTTACCTACAAATATTCCCCATCTTTGCTAAAGAAACCAGATTTTGTTCAAATACCCAGATTTTTTCTCTGCAGCTGTATCGTTGAGGAAAGGACTGCCCTAGCCCCAATAAATTTTGATTTATTTAAACTAATTATGGTCATTTCATTTTCTTATCAAGGATATATTTAGGAAGGACCATATGACTCAGCTCTGGCTAATGAGATATAAAGGTAAGACTGTTGAAAGAGCTTCAGAGGAAGATTTCTTAGCACTTAAGAAGTTTCCAGGCTGGGTGTGGTGGCTCACACCTGTAATCCTAGCACTTTGGGAGGCCCAGGTGGGAGGATTGCTTGAGCCTAGGAATTCAAGACCAGCCTGGGAAACATAGAAAGATCCCATCTCTACAAAAACTAGAAAAAATTATCCGAGCATGGTGATGTGTGCCTATAGTCCCAGCTACTCAGGAGGCTGAGGCAGGAGCATCGCTTGAGCCCAGGAGTTTGAGGTTGCAGTGAGCTATGATGATGTCACAGCTCTCTAGTCTGGGCAACAGAGCAAGACTTTGTCTGGAAAAAAAAAAGTGCCCAAAGGAAAATATACATTCTTTTTACTATATTTTGTTCTTTGACATTGAAATATAAGAATGTGATGCCTGAAGCTATGGCAGCCATCTTGCAACCATGAGGAAAATTAACATATCTGAAGAGAGCAGATAAGGAGGACAGGTAAAAGAGATAGGAAGAACCTGGATCCTCCATGATATTTTTGAACTACTGAATTGTCTGACATTGGAGCAGCCCTACCTAGGAACACATGTTACATGAGATAATAAAATTTTCTTATTATTTAAGCCATTTTTGGTTAGATTTCCTGTTACTTATTGCTAAGTGCATTTAATGATATAAGTGAATTGTTTAAGGGAAAAGATTTTGAAGTCAGACAAACCAGTTTTTGAGGGTTTGCTCTACTGCTTGCTATCTATTATTTTTTTATCCATCAAATATAAAATGCATAATATAATGCCTAATGCATAAGATTCTCTCAAGGAAAGTTTGTTAATAATTAAATGGTGGCTCTGGGTGATATCAAAAATTAACAAAATATAAAAGGATATTTAGAAGAAACATTAGGAATAATATCAAGAAGTATAAAGCATGAAACTTTGATTTAGATCTCTTTTTAAAAGTCTAGGATTCACCTTCCCAGAGCATTGAGTCAGAACTGATAAGCTTCCCAAAGCTATACCAGAGGTCTGAATATGTCTAGGTTCGAAATGCAGAAAAATACTAAAGAATTTTTCTAAAAGCATCTTTTAACACATTGCTATGCCCTTCAGGTTATGCAAGAATGAATAAGACATCTAAGCAAAAGTGTAGTTTGAGAAAACAAGGATAATATAAAGCTTTAATTATAAGCATACATAAATTATACATTCTTGGTTGGTTCTACGGTATACTTGTATTCACAGATGCAATGTGATTGAAAGTGATTTGAAGACGAGAATACTTGACCCAGGAATAGCGGTGAAAGAAAGCAACCTTTCAGGGCAAATCAGAGAGGGTATTTATCCCTTGAAGGAATTTAAACCTTGAAGGAATAATTGATAGATCACATAGCTTATCCAAAAATGAAGGAGTGGAAAAGAAATGCAGTAGGAAAAGGGATTCATTCGCTCAACAAATATTAAATGATCACTATGTGCCAGGCAGTATGATGGGTGTTGGGAACACGTAGGTTTTCTCAGAGCTTTCAATCAACTCTACCATTCAACGACTCATACGTACCATACACACGTGTGGCTGATATTAATTTCCAAGGTAAAGTATTAAAAATGAAAATAATGATTATATTTCAAAATTGCTTAAAATATTTATATTGGTTATATCCCAAGAGAAACTTTATAGTTTAATGCATTTTGTCTTATTTTTAATGAAAACTTTATTGTTGTAAGAGAATCTCTACCAGCAGTTGCTGAAAAAGAACCTGGTTCTGGGCTATTCCAGAGAGCTCTGGTCCGAGTGACATTCTCTGCTGATTTACAAAGTGGCATCAGATCTGTCTTTCCCGCACCTGGGGGAGCTCAGCCAAGAGCAGCTCGCAGGTGTCACTCAAGTCTGGCTAGGAGCTGGCTCCGGCGAGTCTAGCCAGGACCTGGCTTAGCTATCCCCTGTCCTGGAGGGGCCTACCTCCCGCTAGCTTGGGAGTGAGTGCGTGCATGTGGGTGGCTGAGAGCATGTACACTCTCCCCTTATAACTCTCCATCCATCCATTTCAGCGTCTAAATAGCAGTCAAGCACTTAAAATAACATTAAGACACGTTCCAGCTTGCCCTGCCAGTCAAAGGGAGAAGAAAAAAAAAAATTGAAACCCTGCATTTCAGAACCCCAAGGGCCTTCTGATTTGTTAGGTTTAGTGGTTTAGAGGATTAAAA
Source organism: Avahi laniger (assembly GCA_963575035.1). Taxonomy (NCBI): domain Eukaryota; kingdom Metazoa; phylum Chordata; class Mammalia; order Primates; family Indriidae; genus Avahi; species Avahi laniger. The sequence continues at coordinate 6,929 of CAUYSK010000171.1, read as the reverse complement.
AGGCAGAAATATTAGGGAAAAAATGAAAAAAGAAAGAGCCAGCATATCCATTGAAGCAAATCTAATGGGCTGCTGGGCCACTGAAGAAAAGGTTCTACTCCGTGAGCAAATTTTATTTATTATTCTTGCTTTACAATTAAATTTAAAAAAAAAACTAATAATAATTTCCTAGACATTTTCCTTTTTTTGCTATGCTAGTCACATTTCCCAAATCCTTTATCAACGCTGCTCTGCATATGAATGGGCTGTAATTGAACTGTCACGTTCACGAAGGTCAGTAACCTTTCATTAGGAAGAATGTGCCTTTCTTGATAAATTGTAAAGTCCCTGAAGATTTGAAAGCATATTCAAAAAAATAGAAATGAATTCTCTCTGCTACACCTTGACGAACAAAATACAGATTTTTCTCTGTTATTTTGTGCCTGAGACAGGAGAAAGTGATGGCTTGTGTTTCTGTTTAATATGTTTTTTGTGGGGTTTTTTGGTTGTTATTGTTAGGGGTTTTGGGGTTCCTTTGAGCAAGCAATGAAGAATCCTCTCCAAAGCCCACCAACATTGACTTTTTGGATTTTTGTCAGCAGCACTAGGCGAAATTGTCTAATATAAGCTTTTTCTGAGTCTTTCTTAAGTGAGATGGAAATCTTGAGCTCTCTTTCTTTCTTTGATAAAAAAATTATAGCATGATTCTATCTGTTGTATTTAAAAAATGCAATCTAAGAATTTTATTCTTTCCCCTTCTAGTACCTTTCATTATTTGCCATAAAAAAGACTAAAGTCATTATGTGCAAATAAAGACCCACCTGACTGATGCATGTCCTGCTAACCCCACCCAACAATTTAAGCAGAAATTAACACAGAGGAGCACTCAGCCACCTCCCCCTGCCCCTTTGTGTTCAAGGTGGCTGACCCCAGATCCATCCAGGCCCTGCCAGGAATATGTGCTTGTGCTTCCCGTAGTTTGACTTGAGACCCCTCTGGGGATTTTCAACCAAAGCTTCAGACTCACTCAACCACCACTAATTCCCAGCTCCCCAAGATCTGGTCCAAAACTACAAGTTGCATATACCTTTTAATATTCCCTGGTATTTTAAATGGAAAACGTGGGAGCTATCTGCCAATTTTAAACATAGCTTCTTTATTCAATTTTATCAACTTTAAATTGGATTCAAAAGATTCTCCTGGCATTAGTGACATTGAAAAGCACGTAAGCTAACAGGAAATCTGAAAGACACTGGTGCAAAGACTAAAATAAAGGGACATGAGGAACTCAATGTACTGATTTCTGCCTTAGTGATATATTGTATATTTATTTGATACACTTAGGGCTTCAATTCCTTAAGAACTTGCTCAGTATCCAAACATGTGGATAAACATCAATGCAAAACATAGAATCTGCACATGGAAAATTTAAATGTCCTCTAAAAGAAGCAAACAATAACAACAAAAAATAAAACAGAAGGATTTTAGCATGGAAATGATTTACCTTTCAAAAAATATTGTCATAATTTGAAGTTCTGTGTGATGGCATGGTAGGAATAACAAAAGAATTTTCTATCAAAAAGCTTGTCATTCTCTACAGTATTAGTAAGGTTCCAACTAATAAAACAAACCTATGCCGGATAACTCAACGAGAAGAGTGTAATAATGGAAAATGTGTTCAAAGGTATTAGAAGAGCTGAGAAGCCAACCAAGGAAAGTGAGCAGTAACTGCGGAAAGGGACTGCCACCCCTATAGCTGCAGGGACAATGAGAAGAGATGACGTGACTGGGACCTGGAAGATGTCACAACATGTGCATTGAGGTGTTGCAGCTGAGATCCGTAAGTACGCTTACCAAACATGATTTCAAAGAAATCAAGCTAATGATTTAACCAAGCATGTCAGAATTTGCATCCAAACAGTTCGGTTAGTGGAAGATGAAATTGGGGCAGGTCTGCCTGTTGGGAGCTGGGACTTTGAAGAAAGGAACTGGTTAGTGGGAACTGGAGCCACTGATGAGACACAGAAGAGACCTTACTAGGCAGAGAGACACAGAAATACTCTGATGTCTCCTTCTCTCTGATCTTCCACTAGTGCCTCCTATTGTTAGAATTTACCCTACTGCAAGTTGAAAAGGAAGCCTGGGAAATGTCGATGTAGGTTCAGCCCTAGCAGTACAGGCATAAGGGGAAGGAATGTATTTGAGAGCTAAGAGGCCAATGGCCTGCACTGCCATTAGCTTATGTATTATCACAGTGGGTAATCTAGGGCCAGCACTACTGTAGGGTCCTACAAATGGATAGGGAGGCAGAAGAATAACATCAAATCATGGGATTAAAATAGACTGTAATTCATCCTAATGGTCAACCAAAACAATTCCTGAGCAATTTCTCAAGAAGAAAAAAAAAATCATAAAGGAAACACGTTTTCCAGTAAAGAGGCCAAATTGAATCATTTTTAATGTCTTTATCATACGAATTTATCAAAAAGCATAGTCCCTGGTGTGAAGCTCACCATGGCAGGATCAAAACTTAGTTCATAATTTCCTGGGACGGGTTTGATGGTTCCTGATGGCTTAGTTGATGCTCATTGCAGCTGCAGTAGATACCTGTGTGTTTGGATGCTGAGAACCATGACTGTGCTTATAAACCATGACTTCAAAGAAATAAAACTGCTTTTCAAAAAATGTGCCAGAATTGACATTCAAATAGTTTTTCTTCTTTAATTCCTTTGACAAATTTAAATATTTAAAAGAATCAAAATAAAAATCTTTCCAGTAATGCAGATGAAGAGTAGAATATTTTTGAATGCACATAAAATTTTATCATGAATTCTTATACATCTTTTTTTTCAAAAGCAATTAATAATCAGGGGATTCGGGGTGGGTTGACTCTGTTTGTTTGTTTGTTTTGTGTTTGTTTGTTTCTTTGTCAGGAACTTCCAAACCAGTATTCTGGGTTACTTTTCCTTGCACAGATGAGAAAGAGTTTATATGACAGACTAAAAGGGAAGGAGCATCTGGTAACAGAGTGTCTGACATAAGCTCAGAATTTCTAAGCCCTTGGAGCAGACTGAGTTACGCAATCTTCACATCCATATGATATTCTGGGTAGATACTGTCCTTGCTCTGACAGTGGTTTTTCAACTAGAATCCTACAAGTTCCTCAAAAGTACAAAGTGATGTTTGAAGGGAAAAGGAGACTGTCAGGTGAAGGCAGGGGGTGCTCTGTGCCCTCCATTCTGACCTTTATCAGAGTAGCTTTATTAATGAGGCTGTGGACATTGTGGTTGACTCTCTAAGCCATTCCATTCCATTCTCTACTAGTCTCTCATCCTGCACTGTGAGGAGTTGATTCCAGTTGCTGATTAGTCCTCAAGCCAATTGTGTAATCTCGTCATCCCTTTTACTGACTGGTTCAGGAGTCCAGACAGAAGCCAATCAGTGGATGCTGTTCCACTATAGACATCTGAATCTGGTTGGTCCACTGAGACCTAAAGGAAGGAAATTAATTCTGTTAAGAGAGAAATTCTTTCTCTAGTCAGGTGTGAACAGGGAAGAACTGTAGCCCTGCATGTGTTTGTAGCTATCTAATGATTACTGGGGGGAATCATTTGGGATAAAATAGCACAGGCATTGTTGTCATAGAGAAAGGGTAAGAACTGGCCCTTGCTGAATTTATTCAACAGCCGATTCAATCATCCCTCAGGCTTGCTCCACATTTGGAAGTCTCCTTATATAAGATAATTATTTCCCTATTGATGAAGCCTGATTGAGTTGGATTTTCAGTTACCTGCAACAGAAACTACCATAACTGATACAGTGTTCCGCCATTAAATTAAAGATTGAAAAACACTGGCCTAGGAGGACCTTCTGAAAAACTTCACATTTGAGATAGACATTTCAACTGAATTTTTTCATTTTTCTAATCCTAAAGAAAAATTCTACTTTTAAATTGAGTTTTATTATAGTGATTTTTCATGTTTAGAAGCCCTTCTCTTGTTCCAAAGGGACTTCTTGCTCTTCAAGTACATGGCTGTACAAATGGGCTCAAAAACAAACCTGTGTAACTGAATAAGGATTTTTCTTGTTTTTGTTTTTCCACTTTTACATCCTCTATTTTCCTTCCTCCCCTGTGACAATCCCAACCCTTCTCTTCATCCCTCACTGTGATTATTGACCTCATTCTGTTCCTGGGATGCCCAAGATCTTGGTGTAGGTCCTACCTGGGTCTATCCATTGTAGATACATATCCTGCTACATGGTCTTCCCTGTACCCCAATCCTCACTTAAAATGTAGTTACTCTGTGTTGTGCTTCTGAAGTCAGGCAGGGAGAATCATTGATGAATTTGTTTATGCTGAGCTCTTCACAGCCAACAAAAGGCAACAGAAACTTTGACATGGGAACAAGATTTCTTCCACACAAGAGAACAACTATGTTTGCTTGGTCAATAAAAGGGTTAGTGAAATGAACATGTGAACCCATCTATAGAGTATTTATGGTTGATCAGAGAATTCTTGAAGTCTAACATCATAACCCACAAAACGAATCTGTAATAGAATCTCAGACATAGTGACCAACCACTGGGCTTTTTTTTTTTTTTTTCAGAAGAGGCACTTTTCTCAGGGCCATTTGAATTACATTTATTTAATCGTGTACTTTACACACAAAGCCAACCGGCAGAGGTATTCATAATCGAAAAGACCTGACTGCTGGAGACAGGTATTACCCACCCCCACCATGCTAGGGTGAATACATCCAACATTCAGAGAGCTGCTCGCTAGTCTCTGCTGGGGCCTGGCAGAGGGTCCTTCCAACCCCCTTTCCATTCTGTGCTGCCTCATGTTTATACAGTGAAAATGAAACTGTTGCCAGTGTTAATACAGCATGATTTATAAACTGAGAAGAGAACTCAGCATGCGTTCCCTTTTCAAGTGAAACAGACTGTTACTTTCAGAACCAACTGAAGGGTGGAGACATTTCTTGGAAACCAAGGCAACTGCTGATTGCCCAGCTCCTTTCTGCCTCACAGAATCTACCTCTCATGAAGCTGGCAGGACCAACTTGCAGAAAAGATGGGTCTAAAAAGCCTCTTTCCTGAATTACAGGAGGCAGATTCATCTGATAAGGCCATTTTTTTCAAGACTCCAAAAAGTCCCTTAGACCTCCAGTCTACCAAGGGGACTCAGGAGACCTGAGGTCAGAGACCTTGCTTATTAGAGAGGGTCTATAGTGCTTAGTCCATTTCCCACCCATTAGGTACCATTTCAGAGATACTACAAAGCCAACCCCTATCTCAGAAGCTAGACATAGGGCACAATTTCCTAATTCCCAAATCTATTCCTTTGGATCTGGTAAACGATGCCTGTATTCCCACCACACCAATCCTCCTTTGTTTCTAACATAACAACTGAGGTTATTTAACTGAACACATACACAAGGCCAAAGTCCAGGACCACCCTTACCTTAAGGACAGCAGATGGTGAGACCTCCTAGGGCAATTGCTTACCAGTATCCAATCTACCTTGCTGGTCCCATCCTAAACTTGGTAGTTAAGCTTCTCCAAAATTAAGTATTTTCCTTTTCTCTAGGTCCTACAGTGATTTCATTCCATTTCTTAATTACTGAGTTTATGATACTATTTTAAAAAATCTGCCCTTCCAGATATTCCCTGAGGGCCTAACTACTCTTTTCTCTAGATCTTGGGCTTGAATTGGACTTTGTACAATGATGTCTGCCTTCCTGCCAAACCTTGAAATTTTAGACTTGCATTTAAGTTCATATTCCTAATTGGTTGTTCTTGGAATCATCTGGTGCCATGTGTAGATGCTCAGCTTTTGCCTAGCTCCATGTTATCTATCTGAATGACAACTAAACCCCAGTTAAATAGAGTATTGAGCCCCAGATTCCCCTTGGGATGTGATGCCCAGGATCAGAATCGGTCAATTATGCTGATTATCCTGCTAATCCCACCATTAGGATAAAGAGCCATGTACTCAAGGTAATGTAAGGATAGGATGCTCAGGAACAAAGCTGGAAGATCGTGCTGGGAGGAATAGGACAATGACCCCCACATCACATTCCACTCTAATGGCTTTACAGCTAGACACACATCACTCCATCTGATAAACTTGGCCTTGGTCTCGGAGATCCAACCTGGCACTAGAAAAAAAGGGTAAAGGGACCCCCACAGCAGCTACTTAGTGCTGTCTGGGATTCCTCAGTGTCTAAGTGACTGCCATACACAATGTTTTTTCTACATTTTCATTGATATACACTGATGTCTTTAGATTGAGATGTTGTATCTCCTATAGTTCTATTACAAATTTAAAATTCATGGAACTAGAAGCCACCGATCCATTGCTAGACCATCAGTACCTTCCTGGAAATCATTCGTTCAGTACTTATTTATTGCTATTATTTTCCAGTGTAATATCTAGATGAAAAAGAATGGGACCTGGAACAGATAAATTTTTATTGTGGAAGAGAATTAAGTAATGAAAAAATAAATTTCCCATTGGGTTTTCTGTGGGTGTGGAGGAGAAGACAGATGGTTACATGGACTTATGGGCTGGGGTTTTGCCTCTGGAATTCACTCAGCTGTAGAACTGCCAAGGGGAAAATAATCCAAAACAGACAAAGATAAACATAGAGACTGAAGACACTGCTCTTTGGGATAATTGACCTTCCCCACTATTTTTTTTTTTTTTTTTTGAGACAGAGTCTTGCTTTGTTGCCCTGGCTAGAGTGAGTGCCATGGCGTCAGCCTAGCTCACAGCAACTTCAAACTCCTGGGCTCAAGTAATCCTTCTGCCTCAGCCTCCCAAGTAGCTGGGACTACAGGCATGCGCCACCATGCCCGGCTAATTTTTTCTATATATTTTAAGTTGTCCAGATAATTTCTTTCTATTTTTTTAGTAGAGACGGGGTCTCGCTCTTGCTCAGGCTGGT